>PVJI01004139.1:0-112535 GCA_004026765.1 Micronycteris hirsuta | reverse complement strand
CTTGATTTTCCTTTGCAGTTTTTGTAAATGCCCAATGTGTACTTGGAAAAAAGATATAGTATCTTTTTGAAGGTGCAGTTTGGTTTATAGAAATTAGACATATCTTATTATGTTCAAGTTTCTATAAGATTATTTTTATGTATATGTGGGGGGGTTGCTCCACCTGCAGAGCACCCTCTCCCCATCTGCCACAGATGAGAATAAATCCACCAAGGCATGATCTGCTTGGGGAGGAAAGGTGGCCAATTTCTCAAAGGAGAAGGGCCAGGAGCCTGTTCCTTAGTGGGCTTTTATTGGGTTCAATTTGCATAGGAGTACAGAGCATATACCTAAAGCTCATCAATCATTGTCAGGTAGTACTGATCAAACAACAGATAGCATTCAATGAACTATGCGGGCTTATTCTGAGTCAGGGTCAGATAGCCAAAGGGCCATAAAACTTTGGGAAACAAACTCATTTCATGCTTGGACCCTTATCAGAAAATTGAGGACATCTTTGGCAAAGCAGGTTTCACAGGACTTCAGGCAATCTTTCTTAGGCCTGATCACCCTCGTGAAATGCCTGTTCCTTCCCAGGGCTGCGCTGCCCTCTGGTATTGTTTCAGGCTTAAGTCAGGCAGGGGAAGTAAGGCAGCTAAGAGATAGGAGATAGGAGACTTCTATCTAAGAGATAGGAGACTTCTTACAGACAGAATGAGCACTCAGGCTATGTCAAAGCTGAGGAGTGAGGGTCCATCACCCCCTTTTTCTATAGTCCCCCAAGTCCTTCCCTGATGGCCCCATAGTGACCATGCCTGTCTTAGGTCATCCATCCCTTGAGGAATCTTACCCGTCATTGGGTAACTAGTCATCCTCCTGGGGCCAAGCAGGGTGAAGTAAAAGTGGGCAGAGGTGGCACCCCTGCCAGAGAGATAAGCTTTGTCTCAGCACTGGCTTAGGGTCCCAAGGTCTCTCACTCAGCCTTAGCCATGGGGGGTTACAGCTTCTGAAACCAGGCAGGGCGGTTCCCAACACATGTGTTTACAGTAACATGTATATGGGCTAACATAAACAACTTAATCCACTGAAGTTCTTGCAATCTATTTCTCTTTCTAGCATATGGCTTCTGCTTTATTAATTTTGATACTGTGTTACTAATTTTATACATGTCAATTACACTTAAATCTTCAGTTTGAATTTTACCCTGTATTACGATAAGTGCCCTTCCCAGTAGATGCTTGTTGCCATAAAATTAACATTGTTTAATATTAGGGTTATGACCCCTGCTTTATTTTTGCTCACATGTGCCTGGTGTATCTGTACTGTGTATTTACCTTCATTTTATTTCAGCATTTTTTGTCCTAAGATAAGGTAGATGTTGCTTCTCTCTTGCTGGTTTCAAGTTTTTTCTTCTTTAGTGTTCAGAAGTTTGATGTGGTGTCTGCTTACCATCTGCTTTGGGGGCGTGGCAGGAGCTCACGCCCTCCACATGCTTTGCGCTAACCTGCCAGGGGCGTCCCGCTCCTGTATGGCCGGGACGGGAGTCCCAGCCCCACTCCTTCTTTTTCACTCCATCCTGGTGTAGGAGGAAGGTTGCTTCATTACATCCATGTGAAGCTTGAAGAGTAGATCCTTCTGGTGTCCTAGGTTGGAGTCGAGGATGCAGTTTTATTTTGTAGGGTTTGACTGGAGGAGATTGATTATTGTCTAAGGGTTTTTGTCTTGCTAGGCTGCCTTTTTTCTGGTCTTTTGACTAGAAGAAAGCTTTGTCTAGGGGCGCCATGCTGGGTTTCAGGCTCTTCTGCACGCATTCCAGGATACATGAGACAAAAAAGAAAGCTCAGGGAACCCACAATCATGTAGTTCCCGAAGCCCCTGCTGTCCCTGGTGAGTCTGCCTTCTCTCTGCATTTCAGAGATTCTTACATTTGCTTTCTATATAGTTCCTCAAGTTGTTACCGTTTTGGGAGGAAGAAATAGGGGAAAGTGTATATACTCCATCTTCTCTAAGTGAAAGCCTTGTAATTTTATACAATCCAAAGAATCTTCTTTAGACAGTACATATAATATTATATGATGAATTTCTTTAGTACATATAATATTATTTAATGTAATGAATTTCTTTACTTAGTGGATAATGATCATCCAGTATGAGTGATAATGGAATGAATATGATTCTACTTTCTCCTAATTTTATTCATTCCTGTCTTATACCTGATTATAGCTGGCTACATTTTATTCTTAAACTCTCAATCATAACATTTTAATTTCAGCTTTTACCATTAAACATTGAAACATACTTTATTTAAACATAAATATTATGATAATTTATAATATTTACATATTTACCTTATATCACGTGACCCTAATCCCCACATTTGTTTTAAATTTAGCCCTAATTAAAATAGATTTAATGCTCACTAATAGTCTGTTTATCAGAGGTTTTCCATTTATTACTTGGTATCTCAAATTTACCTTTTATTAGTTTCTTCAAAATATTTTATAGCCACTATGTTCCCAGAAAACTTTTTTATTAAAAATCATTGTTTAATTTTCACCATGTTATACTTAAATGACTAGTTTAACTGTCATTTAACTAGTAGTATAAAATACACTAATCATGTTTTTCCCAAGAATATCATAGGCATTGATTAACCAGATGCTAACAATGAATATTGCTATGAGGTATGAGGCCAGATTGATCCCCGCTTCATATGACAACTCATATTTTTTTATTATCCCAGTGGAATTTCCCCTTGTCCATGATAACCCTAACTAGTATTTCCAGGGATATAATGTATTCATTCAATCTGCAGTATCAGATCTTCTTAGACTTCAGATCAAATATCTTGAATATTATATTTCATCAATTTACTTTTTCATTTATATATTAGTTTTCTTTTTCATTTCTTGTTTGCACTTTCTTCAAGCATATTCTCTATGTTCCTGGCTGTCCCATCAGCACATTCCATCCCCTTAGTCCCTGTGTTCAATGTGGCCTTCATTCATATGACGTGAGGTTCGATTTTCTTTTTCCCTTCTTTATGAGCTCTGCCAGCTTATGTATTCCACTTGCTTTTGTTGTGTTTTCATTTATTTCATGAACCCTGTATCTCTGCATTGCATTCACATTTTACAGAGGACACTTTTTAATTATGTCCTTTGAATTCTTGGAAGAAATTCTGGTTAATATTTTCAGGTGTTTCGTAGCAAACCTTTTTTGCTCTCTGTTGAATGGCTTCATATTTTGTTTCCAAAATGAGGAGACATTTTTGTTAGTGTATCAGCTTAGATTTTTTAAATTTTTTTATAATTTAGTTTTTTATGTCTTGGCTATTTGTGGAAGGGTGGTGTGGATCTGGGGCTAGAAAAGTGATTTCAGCTAGTAGGAAGCCTCTTTGGCACAGAGTGAAACGCTGTCTGACCCGCAGAGTCTTCTCTGTCTCAGGGCTGAGTTTAAAAGATGATATGTCTGTTCACTTCTTGGTTTTATCCAATATTTCCTGCCACTCTAAGGTGTCCAGGTGATTCGAGGAAGCTCCTGCAGCCTGTCCATGCCCCCAGCTCTTGTGATTCAACGAAGGGCCGTTAGTTTTGCCCTTCCGTGTGAGCCATGGAATAGCAGCGGCCCTGCTAGACCCGCTCAGGAGCCGTAGGGGCCCCGCATCCTCTCCACATGCCCACATTTCACTGAACTTGACAGTTCTGTTATTGTGATTATTATCATGATAAAAAAAATATGATTTAGGACAAGGAAGTCACAGTTTTAAACAGATGATGTTTTTCTTTTTGTCTCTTATTTTTCTTACAGCTTTCAGTGAACTTCTGAAGGTTGAAAAGGACAGAAAATTCTTCAGTTCTTATAATTAGACATTTCTAATACACAACTTTTGGCAGTTTTACAAAAATTTGCCAAAATTATTCAAACATTTTCTCCTAGTCAATAGTATGCAGAAAGTATGCTTTGTTTTTGTTTTCAATTTTTTTTTAACCTCTGGTAGACTATTTCCTATATAGCTCTATAGGAGCATGTAGTTCGTGTTATTAAAGCCACATTTAAGAAGAGAGTGTTGTAAACAATACCTATTTAATTATATTCCCTGGCACCAAATCTGCCGTCATAGTTTAGCATAGTTTGAGCCTGGATAAACCAGGTGACCCTGCGGTCATTGTTACCTTGCTGACACCTGGCTCCCATGTGGCCGGGTAAACAGTGGCACCTTCCAGTCACTGGGTCACACTGTCCTGAGCTACAGGAGCACCGTTGGACACAGTCCTTCCCGTAGTGATCTTCAGGACAAGCTGCAGGAAGGAGAAAAATAAAGCAGAGCAAAACAAAAGCAGATTTTTCTTATTAAAACCTTTTGCCAGTCAGGAGTTTTAAAAACGTGTAAATGCATGACCCTTTCTTTTAATCAAATAGGTTTTCCTGACTTGTCTTCAGTTGGGATTTCAACTTAAAAGTTACTTTGAAAAAAAAAGCAACTGTCAAATTGTTGCTTACTTAGTATAATTTTAGTTGACAACTGGAATTCCAACCAAATATCTAGTGTCAAACACTTATATATGAAATAAATGACTCTCACAAGCTCAGTGTTGCTTTACCCATGGCTGTCTTACCGTATGTGTGTGCTGTGTGTGTGCAATAATCTTGAGTGTGTTTTCCCTTAAAGTTTGCCCTGCAATTTTAGCTTACACTTATACATTGATGTGCGATCCATTATGCTCACATCTCCAAATATTTACTTAAGTCTTTATTAATTTATTTGTAGGTTTATTTTTAAAAACAAATCTATTAAATTATTTTAATAAATAATATGTATTTGATTATATTAATTAATATAAATTAAAATTAATGTATTAATAAATTAACACATTTGTCCATTTGTTTGCTTGTTTTGCTGCAAATTAATTCCACGAATTCAATGAGAGGCTTACCAAAATACAGGTAACGCCCAAAGATAAAATAAGTATCTATGAGAATGAAGTGAAGGAAAAATATGGTTAACAAGATATACGTAAATGAATATTGTAATTCCTTGAACTTGTTAAGAGGTAGACTGCAAATTTGGCCTGGGCCTCCCTAGCCGCCAATGTAAAGAAGGAAAAGTACTCGGGTACAAGATCACAGCTTTGTGCAGACAAAAATACTCCCGATATTCAGGGAAACCATAGCTTTTGAAGATGCTTTGGCCTGAGGAAATTAGAAAATTTCTCCCAACAATTCTCTTTGAAGAACAAACACAAAGGAGCCAGTCAGAACCTTTAGGAGATGTTTATGGGTTGGCTTCAACTCAAAGATAACTTGGCTGTTGCGGCCTCAGAGGCAGTATCCACTAGGTTTCAATTTTCCGCTACTAGGAGCCAGGACTTTGTCTTATTTGCCTTTTATCCTCAGAAAAGCAGGGTACTGAGGCAGGGTAATTAAAAATACTGTCATACAAAGACGACTGAGCAGCTACCTGCCTGGGGGAGATAAGCATTTTGGATAGCTTTAGCATATAGCAACCAAGCGTCCTGCCCGATCACAAATTTTGTTATCATTCTTCCAAGTAAAGAAATCTCTAGTTCATAATCACAGTACTTCTATCTTTAAGATTTCTTGATGTTGTTTTTTTTTTTACTCTTTTTAATAATGAAATGCAGGTGCAGAATAGAACAAAAAACACAAGGGTGTAGTTCATGAAGGATCACGAAGTAAACGTCCTCAACAACACAAAGAATAGGTCAAATAACACTGTTGCCAGAACCCCTCCCCGCCATGAGTGCTCCTACCCATTGCCTCCTCCGTCCTCCTTAAAGAGCATCTAGACATCGCCATCTACCCAAATTCTTAGAAAATGCCAGATCTAATGAAAACAAAATGTATTTGCGAAGGCTACCCCCAAAGTGTTCAAGTCAGGTCTTTTTTATTATTTTTTTAATTTTTCATTTTTTTTGAACACTTGGTTCCTTAAACTTATGTCAATAGCTTTTGTGATAAGTAGTTAAGGTCTTTGGATTTTGGGGAATGAATTACTTTTTGGTAAGAAGTATAGGAGACTGTTCTGCGTGGCATGGACCCAGCTCCCTCTCGGAAAGGCCAGTGAAAAGCAAGGTCCGGTACACAGGACCCACACCCATGGATAGGTTCTCCCGTGGGAAATCAGGCCTGCATTGTACCTAGGCCACTTTGAGGCTTGCTTTTTGCTAAAACTCCCTCACCCTGAATTGAGGCAGCAAACGTTTACTGCATATCTTTAAAGTAACTTCCTAAAATCTATGCTAAACCTTCCAGGGATGAGTGTAACCAGTTCAACCACTTTTCCCTTTAATTTGCAAATATCCTTCCTTTTTGATGTAATTAGCAACATCCTGTCCTTTCCTTTCTGTAAAAGGTAACCACCTAAAGCGAACCTGTGCATAGTAAATGGGGACCATCCTCAGTATAATGTGCCCAGAAAAGCAATAAAAGCCTGTGAAGGCAAGGGCCGGTGTGCTCTCCCCTTGAGAGACTGGCTGTGCTGCCCCTTTTCCTGCACAGGATTCGGTAGTCCAGGTGAATTTGTCTCGTCTCAGCCACAACGCTGTGGACCACACAAGCCGGGGTCCACGTCACAGAAGAACTGCTTGATTTTGAGCTGGAAAATTGCTGAAGATAAATAAAATTGTAGAACTTCAGATAATGAATTTGACATAGTAAGCACAGGAATCCCCTGTTTGATCTGATCTTGCCAGATTTTTAAATTCTGACTTGAGTCCAGCATTGATGGAGCAAGAGAAGTTAAGACTGAAGGGCTCTCTTTGACTGCCTTCCCTGACTTCAGCTCTCAATCAATCTCCTGAGGCTTCTCAACCTAGAATTTAGGTCAGTTGGTATTTGCTTTTACTGTAGCAAATTAGTAACTAAAATAATCATAACAATATTTATTCCCTAAATGTGGCTCTTAAACATTCTGCTTTAGCGTACCCACTGCATGACAGTAGAGCGACTCGCTCTGACTGCAGTCGGCCCGACGAAGCCAGGAGGGCAGTCACAGGCGCCCATCGTGGTGTCACAGGCGCCGCCACGCAGACACTCACAAGTCCTTTGGCAATATGGACCGTATGTGCCCTTTGGACATTCTGTCGGAGGAGAGCAAACCGTATGTGGCACTGTTATATGAAGCAGTCAGTGCTTAAGTTCATGCCCATAGGCCTGTGATTAACTCAACATTCCAATGCCTGTTCTTTGGCACTTTCAATCACCTTCTGCTGTTGATTCAAGGCAGGACTTGCCTGTGGATATGAGATGATATAGATAGCTTAGAAATATAGATGAGGACATAAAGTTCCTGATGCCGCTAATTAATAAGATGTAAGAAACAACTCTGAGCTTCTTTGGAAATCTTTTCACTTTAAGAGGATACTCAGAATAAGAGACAATTCACTAAACAAGGCAACAAGGTCTGTCCAGAAAGTATCCAGCCATGCACTATAAAAAAATAGAGACATTTATTGAAGACGATACAAGAAAGATTGCACATAGAACAATGATGCCTCAGTCCCCTTCAAAGTAGGTACCTTAGGACCTCACAAAGTTCTCCCAATTGCCATTAGTTGCCCCAAGGCATTTTTCTGAATCTCATTGATGGTCTGAAATCTGTTCCCTTTCAGAGGTGACTTTATTTTTGGGAAAAGCCAGAAGTTGCAGGGCACTAAATCTGGGCTATTGGGGGGCTGGGTCTCCTGGGTGATGTGATGTTTCACTAAAAATCTCTGTAGGAAAGGTGATGCACAAGTGGGTGCGTTGTCATGATAAAGCTGCCAATCACCAGTTGCCCACAGCTGCAGCCTTCTGAATCATATGAATAGTTTCTGTAGAGGAATGTTCAAGTTTAACGCAAAATTTGATGCAGATTAATTGATGTACTTGCTCAGTCCTTTTGAATGCAATGGCCACAGAGTACACATGACTCAATGGCATCTACTGCCCCCACTGACTAGTACAGTGAAGTCCTCATTGTTCACGCATGTGCATTCCAGTCTGCTCTCCTTAGCTGCCAGGTTACATTGATGTTGTGCAAACTGTTCTCATTATATCAACAATAGCTGGACTTTTTCTGGACAGACCTCATATTTCATTCTGGGCTAAATAAATTGAATAAGGCTATTCCATTCCAACCTACATCAATTTATTATTTTGTTTAATATTTAAGTGTTATAGTTTGTCTTATCTGGAATTATCTGGGTTTAACACAAGTAAGACTTCAAAATGGCACCATGTAATTCTCTTTATTTTCTGCCTGTTTCTCAGCTTTCTGCTTTCATATTTGTGAATGTGTGGCCTACCCAGATGATACCTGTGATAGATCCAGACTTTAAGATAAAGATGGACTGAATAGCACAAAGAAGGAGCTGAAGACCATTTTACCTATGCAATGATTGGAAGATTGGAGGTCTTTAGCCAGGAGAATAATCCAATTAAAGCATGAGCAGAGGAGCTGAATAGATGGATGGCCAACAGATATATAAAAAAATGCTCAACTTCACTAGCAATACAAGAAATGCAAATTAAAATCACAATGAGATAGCACCTCACACCTGGTAGAATGCCTATCATCAATAAAACAAGAAATAAGTGCTGGAGAGGATGCAGAGAAAAGGGAATCTTTGTACACTGCTGATGGGAATATAAATTGGTGTAGCCTCTATGGAAAATTTTAAAGTCTTAAAAATCATAGAAGTTTGAGTTCCAAGAGATTTCAGGTCCATCTTGTTCAACTTTTATTTTAAGATGACAAAGTTGAAGCCTACTTTGTCAAAGAGAAGTGACCTGAATACTTATTGCACAGAATCTGTCACCAGTTAAAGATAACCTTCTTTATTCTTGTCATATACTTAAAATATAACGTTGTAGCAAGTGTTGAATAGACTGTTATTTGAACCCTATATCTCCCACTTATTAGTGTTATGGTCTTGAGTAAATCCTTTCTTTGAACTTCTGCTTTTTTATTCCCAAAAGGGACAACAACGAAATCACAGGTCTGCTGTGGGAACTACAGTGAAAAAGTAGAGCATCTAGCATATCACCAAACCCATAAATCACCCAAGCCAGTGGTAGCTGTTATTTTCATTTACAGAGGCAGAATCATGGGTGGGCACATAGTATAACCCTTTCCTTACCTGCTTGACCTGAGTCAAAATACTTGATATTTGCCATAGCTCCTTTCTCCTGGAAAATCTTTTCACTTGGAAGTATAGTTCTGGAAGTGACTAAACTAGACCCTGTGACACTTTCTTCCTTCCCTTTTATTGTGTATTTTTACATAAACATTAGATCATAAAGAATATTTTTAAGTATTTCACATGTAGCAGGATTTTAGAGATAGGTGTCAAAAAATGTGTTTTATTGAGTTAAGTTTGTAATTACCATATGCATCCTGTTCTAAAACCCAGTGTTCTCACCTGAATCACACTCAAAGAGTGGTTGCTTCTTTCCTCCCTTCTCTTTCCCCAAGAATAAGTAATTTTAGTAAAGAGAATTTTAAAATAAAATTCTCTGTGATGGAAATGGAAAGAAAAACAATTTAAAATTATTCATACCTAAGGTTATTTCTCTGTTATAGCTGTTGAATTTCTTTTTTCCTCTCTATGAAAAATAATGAATTCACTTCACCTTCCCTTTTGTCGTTCCCTCCTTCCAAGGGATGTCAGTTTTCATAATGAATGGACCCTTTTTTGGTACATGACATTCTTTAGTCCTCCTAAGAAGTGGTTTTCCTGCCTCACAAAAATTCAATAGAATGCACCTCCAAACAAAATTAGTGATTACAAGAGAGTCTCCAAGTCTTCCTCTTCTCTTATTCACCGTGATAAAAAAATTCTTCTGTCATGTCCGTATGAGTCAGTGTTTTACAATGTAAATTGTTATAGTATAAGCATTATTATGTGTGATGCTTTACAAAAATGGTTGCTTGGTGTTACAGTAAATACACATAAAGCAAGCCGAAGGAATGGAGTTTGAAACAAGGAAGTCTAGTGTGTACCACTGGCAAGTTGCTTCCGCAAAGGAGGTAAATTTATAATAAGAGTTAATTGGTATAGAGAATTCTGGAGTCACATTACTCTAAAGTGAAAAGTGACTTGGATTTCTATGCAAGTAAGGAAAAGAGCAACACCTGATAAAGTGAAACTTATGGAATCATCAATGAGAAAAAGGTTAAACTGTAAATATAATTATGGGTATCAAAGAATCAAGTGTCTCAGTTGAAAAGAGAAAAGAGCTTATATATAAATATTTGATAAATTTAAATAACTGATACATGTAAAGGTCAATATTTTGAAATTACTTTTATGTGAGTCAAAGTTACTTTGTAGATATAATTTTCCTGTAATGCACACCCATTTGGCAAACTATTTTAATGGTGGTTTTGCATTTGATATAATCATCAAATGTTCCTTTTTTACATAGAAAAAAATACCTCACTTTTAGCCTTCAACTTAATTATCCTTTTGAAATAGGGACACTGAACTTGATGAACTTACTAATGAATACACCATCTGTTGAAAGACAGAATATGTGCTAACCTCTTAGTCCCACAACTCATTAAATTTATATCAATAGTATGGCATTTGTTTACAGAAGTGCCCGTCACTTTATTTTCCCAAAGAATAAGTAATTTTATGAACAACTTCACTTCCTTGTATAATTCTGTAGCTATGTAAAAGTGTGACTTCTGGAATCCTGTGTACATCCCTTGCTGAAATGTTCACTAAATTTAACAAGGAAATACATGCCCAGGACATAATGATTTCATTCGACTTGTTTGAGTGAAATTTGGTCTCCTCTCCCTCATTTCCTAAAGTTCCATCTGGGTCATTACTTGGCCTTTGCTTTCTCCTTTACTACTCCTCCTGGGAAATTTTTTGTCTCTGGCAAGGGTGTTTAGTTATTTTCCATTAGAAGGTGACTGTTTCTTCCCACACTTGCTCTATCCCCTCTCCTTGAAAGAGCTTGACTAGAAAGAAGCTTGGATATGAATTCACAGTTCTGACTCATTTCGGTATTAAAGGCTACTCTATACTATGATGATGTAAATGCCTTTGCAGTTTCTCTCGCAACTTAGAACAAGCTAGGTCGTGACTGTGTCCTGAGACACCGTATTCCAAAGCAGATAAAACGCATGCATCTGTATTTCGCTGGGTCTGTTTTCCTCGTATTTGACCAGATTACTAATACATACACTAATCATTATTATGTAGTTTTATTTTATACTTAAAAGAGTTACTAAGATTTGGTCTGTCTGAATTTTTATTGCTATGAGCAAGAGCTTGAGAGCCAGACTTTTATCAACGTCTCAGAGTCTTTCTCCTGGCAAAGGTGGGCTCTTCTGTGTCTCATGTTTCTCCAAACACTGTACACTAAGTGTGGGGGGTTTGATGAATGCTGTCAACAGAATTGCCCATGGTTTGAGGGGACCTCAGTGCCTTAAGTTCTCTCACAGAGGGAACAGTGTACATTGCAGGTTAGAAAAATAAAAGATTTCCAGGGTCCGTAGTCACTTTACCATTCCTTACTGATGGAAAAAGTACATAGCTTGATGAGTTTACATCCACTGGGGAAGTTTGTTTTTCCCACATGCTGTCCACATGCTGAGACTGACCTGCCCTTGATAAATTATGGACAAGTGGCGAGATTCCTACCGCACAGTTGTCGGCTTCCTCTGACCTCTACCAAGAGAAAATTTGGATTCTCCACTCTGAACTTGAGAACATGAAAGCCCAGTTGTTTTTGGCTGCCGAAACTTTTGCTTTTGAGCCAGCTACACCTTTTATGGATATTTTCTTGAACCTTTTTCGTAGTCCTGTAATTACAGTAGATGTTGCCAAAGAAACTCAGCAGCAACTTCCAACCACGTGTTGCCTGGAGCCCAGCCAATCTGACTAGTCCGGGAGCGGCTCCCTGCCTCCGCCTTGCTTTTACAAGACGAAGCGACCCTCCTTCAACCCTTCTGAAACAGAAGTGCTGCTAACTGTATGTAACTTGATAATATTTTATGAATATGAAAGATCCTTGATATAGAGAAGTAATTCTTCCTGAGCAATGTGACAGAATCAAATATGAGATTATCATTTCTTTCTTTACTACAAGGGTGCTTAAAATGTACCATAACCAAAAAAGAATTAAAATTTTACTAATTTTATATTTTTGTTCTTCATTTTCAGTTTAAACAACTGCAGTGGTTATGGGTTCCAAACTCAATACTAATTAAAACCACCTCATACACACTTAATTGTTTGCTTAGCTGGTAATATTTAAAATTAGGACCAAAAAAAAAAAAAAGAGAGAGAGAGAGAGAAGAGTCAAAATATAGATTCTGTGGATTGTAGAAAATTAAAATCAATAGCTTGACTATGAGTCTAGGTTTTATAGGTGGCATTTGGGAGGGAAAATCCAGAAATCATCCACTTATTGGCAAAATTAGGAAAGGGAAGGAAAAGGAACCTGCCATGGGAGCAACTAGGGAGAGAAGAGTAGCAATGGCCAAGTTGGGGGAAAAATAAAAATGAGGCCAAATCATTTTATTCTTAAACCTATAAAAAGTACATTACAAATAATTACAAGCTTAAAAATTAAGTAGCTGACTGAACATTTTAACATGTTCCTTGGGATTTTTCATTGTGTGTTCTCCTATAACCATTTTTGATGTTAAAATGTCCTAACAGATCACTATAAGGTGTTTGGTCTAGGGACCATTCTATTTTTACTACATAACAGTGAGCCAACTGGCATTTTATTCTTTAAGCAAATCATTATTTTCATTCCAGAAGAGCAATTTGTTTAATTTGATTGTTCCTGAGCAGATCCTGGAACTCACATTATGAATCACCTTAATGTGCTGCCATTTGTTGTGTATTGATTTATAATAATCAGTTCACATTTTCTTCTTTATTTCTTTCTCTTTATCTATGTCTTATCTCTTTTGGGGAGGATATTTTGAGTAGTAGAAAAGGCAAAACAAGAGAATGAATTACACAAAAATGTATATGCTTTCAACCATGGCAATTAAAATTCCCATTAGATTTGCTATGAATTAACATTTTCTCTTTGGCCTTTGAAGTGATGACCCACCCTTATCGATGTCTCTTCAATAAATTACAACCAAAGTAGGGAACGCACTTACGGAGACGACAGTGGTTTCCATGGTAGCCAGGCAGACAGGTACATCTCCCTGTGACTGGGTGACAGTCCTCATTCTCTGCTGAACACTGACATACCTGCTTGCAGTCCTTCCCATATGTGCCTGGTGGACAAACTAAAAGGAAGAGGAAATGTAAACCCAATGAATTAAATTTGTCTGCGTAAATATAGCTCTAAAAGTGAAAGCAGGGGAAAATTTATTAAATCAGACCATGGCCTACAGGAGTGTGCTGCCCTTTGGGATTTAGGTTTCATTAAATTTACTTGGGGATTACTTCACTGTTTGATTTTGTTTTGTGCGGTCAATTTGTGACCAACTGTCAAGGGCCGGCTGCAATTTTCTTGTCACTGAAGAAAATCATAGGGTGATGTCAGGTAAAATCAACTAAAATAATAGTATAATTCATGAGGGACCACATATCTGGATAAAGATATTTTTTTTCTGGTGCAGCCGGTTTAAATTCTCAAGGTTGTTTCTCTCTGCACATTAGCATGTACTGTATTTGTGTCACTTGTCAGCTACTCTGCTGGGTTGTGCTGTTTCTTTTTCACGAGCCGGATGGTAAAAGCTTGTGCTCCAACTTCTAAATAATATTGTGCCATTTTGTTAAGAAAATAAAAGGGCTTCCTGGGTATTTTTGGCTTACAAAATGGAGTCAAGTAGACACTGTGAGTCCCATGGTGGTGTCTGAAGACAATTCAAACAAATTGTTGGGAAAAAAATCTGACAGGTTGGTTATTGTATATCCTGCAGACCTAAAATTGAATAATAATTTCTAGATCAGCCTTTTCATCTATCCCTTCGGGGGGTGGCATCGGGAGAGACCTCACCGTGGCAGTTATTGACTGTTCTGCTCACCGCATCTGTGTTTTGTTGACTGTTCCTGGGTCATTTCTTTTCTTAGCATCCACTATCCTTAAGATGCTTTCATCTGCCAGTTTTCTTTAAGTAAAAAATGACAGCAATGGTATAAATTCTAATTTTAAGGACCATTGGTTGCTTGTTTAGTGTTAAAAGCAAGGTGTAATGAAACACAGGGTGATGAATCAAAAAGGCGGGTTTTATTTTCCCTTTCTGCTTGGGATATGTACAAATACAGGAGCAGTAGGCGGAGCCTGACTCAGTTTCTGAACAGCTATTTATGTAGTCTGCTGTTAGTCTAGGCATTTTTTTATCTGAGAATCACTGCTCGTTCAGCTTCATACCAATAAAGCATTTATCCTGAACTCATCAGGTATTCCAAAAAGCATACCTGGCTTTAGTGCCTGAGAAGTTTATTAGCTTTTTTGTAAATAAACAAGAATAACCGATCGTGGCATCTCAGAGGTGACTGGAGTGGGTGTGTGTGATATTCTTACTTCCTTCACCTTATTGTTAGTAAACAGATGAAAGCACCATCTACATTCCGTTGTGATGCAATGAAAAGAATTCCAAATGGGAGGTCTCTAACATGAAAAGGCACTAAACAAGCAGAAAGGTTAAAATACATTTTATTAGTGACCTCTGATAACTTTAGAAACCAAGAGGGGCAGTTATTCCAAATTCTTCTCATAAGATTCTTCCCATCACTGGGAAGACCTATTCGGTTTTGTTTCATCCTGCCACGGGGTTATGTGAGCACACAGCGAGGTCCTCCCACAGCAAACGTGGCCACAAAACCCTGTGCTCTGTGGAGATGAATAACATTGTGAAGTTGAGGTGGCTGTGCTGACCACAATAGGGTTTGTGTCCTAAGTCCCTGTACCCCGATCTATTTAGCCATTTTTTTCCATCTTCGGGTATGGGGCCCACTGGCATAGGGCTTTGAGGGAAGGGACATTGAACTGTCTGCTTTGAGAGACGGCCGTCAGGAACATCGTGCTGGTCTCTAAGCATCCATTAAAGGGTATGTGGTCCAGAGGAAGTGGCATGAACTTGAGGTTGGGTAGGCGCATCACTGCCATTGACCGTATCTCTGGCTTTAAACAAGCTATTCAAGCTCCAAAACCTTCAATTACCTTTATTTATACAATGGGATTAATAAAATCTGTCTCATAGATTATTATCTGGAATAGCCTGGTAGACATAGTGATGTACAGGAATGGCACAGTGCCTCAATGTAATTCATTTCCTTTTCATTGAAATATATTTAACAAAGGTAATGTATTTGAGAAAACATCATAAAAACATTCAGAATAATTATGAAAAAATTCTAATATTTAAAGGCCATTTTTACATGTATTTGCTATCAGGAAAAAATATTTCTAAAACAACAAAAAAAAACATTGCAATCACATGATGTAAATTTTCTGAAGCACATATAATTAAAATTTATCCATAGTCTCATTAATCATTCAGTGTTTTGAGACTTCATAAAACCATTCACAAATGTTAATAATGTCTCCATCTCAAGAAGAGCTCAGGCATATCCTTAGCTTTGATTCTTGAACTCCAGAGGAATCAAATTTGCAGCAGATACAAATAATGTACTCATGACATTCTAATGCTCTGAAAGTCAGTTCTCAAATAGATGCTAAAGATTATTCTAGAAGTTTGTAAGTTATATTGCAAAACAATAAAATGAAAATAAAAGCAAAAAAGCATTGTGAATGTTATCCATAAAGAATATGTGGGAATTATTATGGTATTGCTCAGATCACATGTACATCATGAAGACACCCATCACTGGTCACGTGGTTGAATATTGATGACAGTGACTGAGACTTCAGAGGAACTCAGTTACTGCAGAACCTGCGTCATGTCCTCCGAAAGAGAAGGTCGTGTGTGAGTTTATTCATTATGCTTCCAGAGGGACTTCATTATGGGGCATGGTTTGCAAAACCTCTAGAATTCTGGAATGTTTTCATTCAGCCAAGAAACTTGAATACCTACTATGTACTAGATTCACAACAGTGAACAAAACCAAATATTATTCTCGTACCCACCAAACTTGTAATAATGGGGAGATGCACACCATAAAATAATCATTGAAATAAATATCTAATTCTGAAATGTTATAAGGGTGCAGGGTGCTAAGAGAGAATAACATCAGGGACCCCATTTTAGACCAGCAGGTGTTGGAAGGAGGGTATTAGTTCCACCTGTTCTCCTTGGGGAAATCACAATTTCACTGAGATCTGAAACACTAGAGAGAGTGGGCAGGGGAAGAGGATGCAAAAATGGCAGGGAAGGGGAAAAATTTCCAGAGGGAAAGACCGAGGTACATAGGAGTTACTGATAAGATTCCTAAACAGTATGCTGGCAATGGTATGTGTGTACATTAGACAATAACAGGTGCACGTTATTTAAAATGTTTCTGCATTAGTTTCCTATGGCTGCTGTACAGGGTATCGCAAATTTAGCAGCTAAAACAATACAAATTTATTTTGTTACAGTTCTGGAGGGCAGACGTCTAAAATCAAGGTGTTGGCAGGTCTGTGATCCTTCTGAGAAGTTCAGGGGAGACTTCCTTGCCTCTCCCAGCTTCTAGAAACCACCTACCCCCTTGGCGGTGGCCCCTCTCTCCACCTCCAAGCCAGCAGCTAAGTTGCTGCTTTCTTCCGTGATTGCCTGGTTCCCTTCTCATAAGAACCTCTGTGATTACCTTAAGTCCCCCCAGTAATCCAGGAAACATCTCCCCATCTCAAAATTCTTAACTAAACCACTTCTATAAATTCTCCTTTTTCCTTCTAAGATAACATATTGACAGATTCCAGGAATTACAGTGTGGACATCTTTGAGGGTCCATTATTCTGCCTACCATGCTCTCTGTATTCCTAAATGTTTCAAGCACCTTCTGATTTATCCCTTAGAGACCACGTTATCATCCAGAGTCATGTTCTTACCAACGGGCTGTTGCACAACTCTTAGAAATCACCACCCTATCACATTTGTAGAACATTATGATATTAAAAAAATATATGGATACACTATCATCAATTACTTTTAAAAATAATCGTTATTAATGGATCAAAGGGACAGGTTTTAATCATACTGAGAAGGACTTGGGATTCTTGGGAGAAGGTCAGGACCCAGCAAGACCCTGGGGAGCAGCTCGGGTACCAGATTCATCTACTGCGAGACTCAGGAGGAACAGACTTCTCGGTGGCTAAAACTCAGAGAAGTGAAGGACTAACTGCAGGTCACAGTGGAAGTTTCGAGGTCATAAATTGCTGGCTTTTCTTAGTGTTCTACCTAATAGCTTTATTTCCCTGTTTAAAAAAATACTTTAGGGACTCCTTGTTTATAAAACAGTGTTGCTTTTATGTCTGAGGCTCCCTTTAAGCAGGTGTTACTGTGCACATAGTAAGACAAGTGGGTATTGAACCGCTTGCCCAAATGATATGGCTAATAAGTGGCAAAACCAAGAACAAAACCACAGTGTCCTCAGGAGCTTGAAGCTTCCCCCCGACTCTGGAAGGGCTGCTTCTTAGGAAGGGAGAGGGAGACATTAATATTTTATAACATTAAAGGGACTACAGAGCCAGACAGCAGACAAAGTTGTGGTTTAACTTAATAGGTAGGAAAATCAGCCTGGAAAGTTCATACTGAAAAATTCTTGTTTACCTTGTTTACTAATTAGCCATTCAGGTCACTGGAAGAACTGGTCAAATCAGTTTGAAGTAATTGAGCTGATGCCCCTTCCTAGTTAAAATCGCCTGGGCAACTGAACGACCACAAAACCTCTGTGTGTGTCTTCTGTGTAGACTTAAGCTGCCATTCCATATTCATGCTACCTTTTACTCTTTGATTTAACCAGGAAATGTACTCAAAAATAATAAATCGACAGGTACTGTTTTTGATTTAGGTAAAACGTACATTGCTTTGACTGTGAAGCTATAACCTGAATATAGATAAGTACCCAAAAGATTTTTGAAGGGAAAAATTGTATTTTTGGTTTGTTAGCTTCACAGACATTTGACTGATTTTTGTTAAAAATCAAGGAGTCAGCTTTGCTTAGATTCAAGCTGAGACTAAGTTAATAAGAGCGAAAAACACTGATAACCTCATAAACTCTGCCCCTCACCTAGCTTTACCATAGGGTAAATTTTCTAATAGCACCTTTTGCTTCTAAGAAATAAGAATGATCTTGTTTAAGGTGCCTTCTGAGATGTGATTCATAGCTTCACTTTTCCCAGTAAGATTCAAAGATAAATCAGGTATCGCTTAGAACATTGATACGTAGGTCTTTATTTGATTGTCTTATCTACTGCCTTATTTTCCATAAGCAACATATTGGGTTGACAAACATTTGATGAGATGACCTGTAGAATTCAAATCATACATATAAGAAAGTGCAATGAATTGACTTTTTGTTTTGAAATCCATGACTGTCTCCGCACTTGACACACCATAGCGCCACTTCTTGTGGGGAGACCGTCTAGCCTGGCAGGAAGATACACTGTGCAGTGCTGACACCACGGTCTCCCCACTGTGACAGTGACACACTTCAAGGCCATCCACAGCAGTACAGTGTTCCCGATAAGCTAACTAAGCATACGCAGAAGAGTGTTTCAGATCCCCACCACCAATGCTTACCATCCCACCACTTAAAAAGCTAATGCCTATAACTTTTAACATGGGCAGGGAGGTGTAGCCAAATTTCATCAAATACTTTGCTTCTCACAAATTGGGAGTGACCTTCGGTAGTTTATGACAGCGTATTTTGCTCAGGTCTTTATCAAAGGCCTGGTGATAGATCAGCTGTCATCCGCCCGTTCCTCAGAATGTCTTTGTATTAAACTAATGGTCCAGCAGAGCAACCAGCCTGACAGGCAGGTTATTTATTTGCAATCTGGTAAAAGAACTGACAACTTCATTGTTTTAATTGTTCATTTTTCATGAGTTGATGCATTAGCTCACTCGGATCTTTGTGCCTCGGTGAGAGAATAAATACAGGGAAGTCAGAGCATCAGAATGACGGGGTCCGTCTTAAAGTTCAAGAAGCTGCGGGTAGCTTTGGTGCTGGCTATGATTACCAGCATCCCACAAGCATTTGGGAATTTTTCTTGTCTTATCTTTGTTCTGCATCTCTTTCCTCTTTTTCAGGAAGACCTATGATGTCAGCTACTGATCTGATTGTTTCTTGAAACAATGTTCCTGATTCTCATAGCCTATTAAAGGAGAAAAACTGGAGTGGGCCTCGAGTCTGCATGTCTCCATCAGGGTGGGGGCCTGCCAGGGACCTCAGTTATCAAGATATTATCGAGAGCAGATATAGCTCAGGTCAGAGCCTCTCAAGATCACCAGCAAGGTTTTTTTTTTTTTTTTTTTTTTTTTTTTTTTTTTTTTTTTTTGCCAAAGTAGTCATGGCCTGGCCTCATTATGAGAGATTTGATTCTAATTCAGTGACTTTTTAGTGAGGCCTAAAATATATATTTTTTAAATCCTATGATGAACTATTGGTTGAGAACCATTGGTGTAGAGTCCAGACCAATACCCTCAATTTAGAGGTAAGATATCCAATAGATTGAATCATTCACCCAAGGTCACAGTTAATCAGTAACAGAGCTAAAACTAGAACCTAGGGTCCTGACCCCTTTTCATTTTCCATTTCAGATTCTATTCTCCAGAAACTACTGAGATGCTTCGAGGAGCTTCTGCCAATAGCTTTTGTACACACAAAGGTGTCAGGGCATAATACGGAAGTGATCATTTGCACTCAGGGCTCATCTCAAATGCTGGGCCTCAGACAGAAGGAGACATCTCCACCCTCCAGTGATGAACATGAAGCGGTTTCCTGTTAGGCTATTGGTACCCAAGTTATATTATTACCTTATTGTTTTCACTTTGCATTAAAATGGAGAGCAATCTATGATAGAGGCACTGTTTTATTATTTTCAATGTTCCTGACACCTCACATAGAATCCAGAACACAGAAGGCGCTCAATAAATGCTTGTTGAAGGAAAGAAGAAAGAAAGTTTCTCTAGTCCAATATACATAATTGTACGAAAGGCTGATTAAACATAAAAAACAGAACACTGGTTCCCTGTAAGGAGTGTTTATACATTCAATTGCTTATTAAACATTTTTTTAACATTTACAATTATTCACAGGGCCCTATGCTTGGTTCCAATGATGTAAAACATAATCAGATTAATTTATGTTTTCAAGAACCTAGCAGGCTGACTCAGAAAGACACATAAAAGATGAATATAGAACAATCTGACAGGAGCCACTAATAGAAACATGTAAAAAAATATAAAGCATCTTAAAGGCAAGTTAACTCTATAGGGAAGGAATCAGGGTGTCCTCAGAGAGGTGACATAAAACTGGGCCCAGAAGAGTAGAAGTTCATCAGTCAGGAGGAAGAGGATAGATAAAGAAACCTGTTATTGAAAGTGACAGACACAGTTGCTTCATGGCTGGAAGACAGGGTTTGGGGACAAGTATGTTGTCGGAGAGTTTTGTTGGTCCTTAAAAGTAAGGTGTTTTTAATACCCCACTGAGGACTTAATCTGGTACTTGCGTGTTGCCATAGAAACAACATGATTAGACTGACAACAGTGTGCATATTGGATTGAAGGCTGGGAGTCCAGTTGGGGGTCATTGCCGATGTTCTGGAAAGAGACAACATGATCCCGAACTGGACATCTGAAAAGGAATAGAGATAAGGGATTGTACGGAGAGATATTTTTTTGAGATAGAATAAATACTATGGAATAAAAGATTGTAGAAAAGACCAGAGGAAAGACTCTATCTCTTCCTAAATATTTTTTTGTTTTTTGCTTGTTTTTGCCACATGGCAGTTCTCTTCCCAAGTGGCCTAAGATGTTCACATTCCAGTTACAAATGAGTTAAAAACTATTAAGATATTAACTTCAGCAGGCCATCGAAAATAAGCAAATCTGCATCAGCATGCAGCCATTCTTATGTTCTTAATAACAGGCCTTCTCAGCCCGCCTGGGCAGGCAGAGCTCCGGCTGGAGCGGGGACATTCCTAGAGCTACAGAATATGGGTCCCCCAGGGACTCGGATCACAAAGCAGCATGAGCACATGGGCCAGAAAAGAGCAATGATGCTAAGACAATGGTGCTGCAAAAGTCGTGAAAGCCAGGTCCTCTGGTGTGTTTCTTTCAGGCTCACTTTTTTGTGCATATGCTCATGTACAGCACCATCCCTAAGAGAATGTTTGCAGTATTTCAGTACAAGTGATGATGTTTCTTGGCGGGCATCTTGGATATCATTGTCAGCATGGTATCCCACGGGGGCAGGGACGATGGCTGGTGCTGCTTCTGTAGAACTTGGCGGTTGTCATCCTTCAGATGTTTAATATATATCTAGTGATGGCATTTCTTCTTTATCAGTGCTCCAGATAAAAGCCAAACAATAAATCAAAAACTTAGAACTTTAACATTTCCATTTAATGCTGATGGTTTATATTAATGAACTAACAGATCCATTTTGAAAACCAAGGGTACATTTATTTATTCATGCTTTGGTTTTCCATTTTCTCTTGTGTTTTGTCCCACTACTAAAAGGTGAAAATAAGTAGCTAGTTAAAACTGTGGTTAGGAGATTCTAACATCCAGTAGATGTTCAGAATGCAGGAACTCAGGTGAGGCTGGTGGGGAGAAGTTTGCAGAGATGAGAGAAGGTAAGAATGACCAGATACCAGATATAAGAAATCAATGTCTTGGAGACCTGGGGTATGGATCATGATTTAAGAGCTGAAATTTTCTGAGAACTTATTGTCTACCAGACCTGTTCTGAGGTCTCTACCTGTATTATCTTATTTGATAACCAAAACAAACCTGTGAGGAAACAACTAATATTCTTTTCATTTTACAGAGGAATCTAAGGAAGCTAATGTAAAGTCATTTGCCCAAAGTGTACAGAGCCACTGTCAGCACTGATAACTCAATATCATTTCCTTAAACATCACATGGTACTTCCTCCCAGGGCTATTGCACTAATGTGAGTATGAACATTCCGTATTGGTTTATGGGTCCTAGAGAAGAGCCTATGACTCATGTCCTTACCTCATTTCACGGGAAGATCTGGGCTTAGCATTAGGAGTGATTGATTCTTACCCTTGTTACTCTGGGAAAATCACCTCCTCCCTGAGGGCCATAGTGGATTTTACCATTTCTATAGCTCTACTTAGTTTTCAATGTCACATAATTTTTACTATGAAAATGATCCATAAAACACCTCTAATGATAGAAATATGGAACATTCTACTTCAGTATGAGTGTATAATAAGTATTCAAAACCTTAGTAATTCATAAGTAAGAATATATCCTACAATTCTTCTGTTCATGTATGAATCAATTAAATATTAAATTTGAGATACTTTGTTATCAATCGTTATTTCCTTCAAGATCCACAGAATTATAGGATAGGATTGGTATACAAAAAGAAGGCCAATCCACTGAGTTGGTGGATTGCACCAATCATACCTGACGCTAGAACTCTCCTCTGGAATGGTAATGAAAGCTATCAGTATTATCCACTTAGAACTCACAGGTTGGATGATGAAGAATATGGTGATTACACAACCGAGGTACCAGGTAAGAAGTGTGCTTAAATGGTAGGCAAGAAACCCTGAAATACAAAATACTCTAGATTTGTGTTTATGCCCAAGCATGTCACTAGTCCCTTAAATGCCTTTCCAAAATAAAATTTATAGAATCCAGGAACAGCATAATTAGTAATAACTAATTCCTTTTTTCAGATTTGCTACCAGAAGAGAGGCCATTGCTTTTTGACTAATTATCCTAGAGAGTTAATTTTGAGTATCCATTTAAAATGAATTCTTAAGGTCAATGAAAGTCAACAAAGGATATTCACACATACTAATGAAACTTCTGTATCAGTGATCAGTTCAAACCTAACCTGACAAACAGGTGCCTATTGGGCCATCTTGAATCTCATTCCCCCTTTATCACCATAGAAAAAGAAAGTATCAAAAATAGATACAAAAGAAGCAGTTCATGTTACTTGGTGTGATGCAATAAAATCAAATAATGTAGTACAGTAAATAGATTATTTACTCATAAACCTCCACTAAGGCTTCATTCACTTAATTTGCAAATATCAATTCAATGCTTACTATGTAGAAGGCACTGAGTTTATTTAAGAAAACTCAAAGTTGACAAGATCTCAGAGGAATTTTTTTGAAAGTCCCCTCGTTGTCTGAATTTCTTAAGAATAAGAACAGCAAGATGCTTGAAGGAAACTAGTGTCTTTTATGAATTGTTCATCTCAACTTCAGCTACTTTAACTGCCCGCTCTCCTAAACAAACTCCAATTCAATCAGTAATAAAATATTGCAATCCTCTGTGAAGCTCTTTCCCTTCCTAAGAGCAGTTCACTTGGTCCAAAGCAAAGGAATGAAATGAACCACTTCATTTTATCACTCTCTCCTTCCATATTGTTCTGAATAAGTCACGTTTTTTCTTAATAATTTAAAAGCATTTTCATTTGTACCCTGGGAATGACTAGAAGAGCTTTTAATATTATTAAGTCTAGATCAAATCAATCCAGTCTAAATATGGCACAGGACTAATGCTTCTTTAACCACTCCTCCTTCTTACCAATTATTCACAACTATATTGGTGGCCTTGTTAGAAAATTCTTGACATCTACGATCAGAGGTTCCAGAGGCAGGCCACTTTCATACATTTTGCTGACAACCTTTGAACCAAGCTGCCAAGTCAAAGCTTACCATGGTCTTAAAATCCAAATGGTGATTCATTGTGTGCAAACAGGGAGACAGATTACCATTGTTAACTTGACCTTGGCCTCTAACTCTGAGCAAAATTCTTGAAGACATGGGCATCTTAACTAGAGCAAGATATAAATCAAATTACCTTCCACACCACAAAGAAATGAATGGTTGGCATCTTACGAATTGTAAAGTGCAGTGGGTTTTCCTTGGAAGATGAAGTTGAGACTGACATTACTTAACAGACTCCATTACTTAATTGAGTTTAATAAAATATGGAGGAACAAACTTTGCCATGGTCTCAAATAGTTCGATGAATAAATGGAGTCATTCTGAGAGCTTGCTAATTGCACAGTTTTGGGGAGTGATTTTTCTCCTAAGATTATGAGTGAGACAACAAGAGGGGAACTCTCTAGTAACGTGGATAATGTTGTCATGATTTCCTTGCTGCAACCAGATCAAATTAGTGGATTATATTGTTTCAGTGCACTTACTTGCAGAATTTAGAGCAAGATAAGAGTAGAAGGGAGAGAATGAAAAGGCTGCTACAGGGAGACAAAGGGAAAGAATTTGTTCCAGAAAAGACAAACAATTTTGGTGAGTGTAGGAGGTGTAGCGGGGTTAGGCGAGAGCTACGGCCAGGCCAAACACGATCATCGAGTAAGAATTTTATGAGCATGATAAATCTCATCATGTGTGAGTCAAACTGCAATTTTATTGAATGTTGGTTGAACTGAATTGAGGCAGTGTAGATCCGCAATTGAGGAAAAGGAAAACTTGGAAGTTTAAATAATAACAGATCATTATTGTTTTTGGTATGTGACACCAACGCTATTTTTTCCAGTGAGTTTTAACTAGAAACTAGAGGTGAAAACTAAAATGCATATATCATTTAAAAAAATGCTCATAAAATTAAGTTTCTAAAAACAAACTAAATTAAAATTAAATGTTGAAAAATGTCTACCATTGATAAGACATAACACGGATCCTAACCGTTTAGAAGGTTGTATTTATTTTGCTTTCTGTGTCAGATCTGAAAGGAGGGGAACTTTCTGTGTCAGCCTAGAAATGTGTGACAGTTCAATATTATTGCTCTTGATATCTCCATAAAAGTCCTTGATTTGCAAAAGAAAACCTTTTGAAAACTGTTCTAGAAAATGTCAATTTTCTGTAAAAACAACAAATAAGCTCTTCAGAGGGTTCTTCCCAGAATGCTCTGTAATTCAGTGTCTCCAACAAAAGATGATACAACCCAGAAGCACTAGAGACATTTCTCTTTTTAATAGTTTGCCAAAGTGTAGTCTCTTGTGAAATCTGAATGTTTTGATCATTGGCACAAGCTAGTTATTCAGAAACATATGAACGTTTCTTTGAGTCTCTGGAGAATGCAACTTAATAGAAAGTGGCGTTCCTGTGCACCTGAAGATGCTAACAGTATGTGTGTTCACTTAAGGATGCTGGTAGGATGCACACACTCCTAAGGATACTAACGCACTCATGCACCTCTTACTGTGATGTTATTCACCTGCTGTCAAAAGTGCGGTCGAGCCCTGGCTGGGTTGCTCAGTTGGTTGGAGCATCATCCCTTGCACCAAGGGACTGTGGTTCCGATTTGGTCAGGGCACATGCCTAGATTGGGAGTTTGATCCCTGGTTGGCACACTTGATGGGAGGCAGCTGACTGGCGTTTCTCTGTCCCATCAATGTTTCTCTCTGTCTCTGTCCCTATTCCTCTCTCTTTAGAATCAGTGAACGTGCCCTTGAGTAAAGATTTAAAAAAGTGCTGGTTGAAACATGAAAAACACAGTGAATCACCTGGTTATTTTGTCTACACTACCTGGTCCATTTTTTTTTCCTCTTGAAGTAATTGAGCTACTCCACAGTGTCTGTGTTATGAAATTGAGGTGTGGGTGGGGGCCGGGAACTGCTCTGTTACCTCCATTGTCACCTGGGACTCCAGCCCAGCCAGGGAGACATCAGATGTCCCTGAGATGGACTGACAGTGGAACACACTTGGGGACAATTCAACCCTCAAAAGTCCATCTGAACAAGCATAAAATGGAAAATAACAATTCAACTTTTTCTTCCTCCCCAGCCCTCCCTCCCTCTCTTTATTCTTTCTTCCCTTCCTTCTAATTACAGTTCCTGTTCTGTGTACTGCTCCAGGGCCCGGCAAACGAACCCACTCTTATTTGTAGGTTCTGGACATAAACTTTTAAATCACTGGGATAATGTTAATATTTTTGAAGTACTTTCCCCAATCATATTGAAAGCATTCAACCCTCTGTCAGCTTAACATGGAGCATGCTGTGTCTCTTACATAGAGCATGGAGAATTTTATGCACAATATCTGTTACAGAAAATACACACTCATTTAAAACTATTCAGCCCAAAGTTTCTGTTACACAATTGAGAAGAAATTACTACACAGCTGGAGCTTTATAATCCAAAATCACTTTTTTAATTAAAAAAAGTTGTAATGGACAGCAGAAATAAATTCAAACTTATTTACACAAATCTCCTTCCTTTCCGGTTTATATAAATGTATTTTTTACTAAATTGTTACTTTTATAATAACATTCACACTCAGGTATTCACCCCACATACATAAGTCACTTTTCACAAACAAAAATCTTATCCATGTACATAACTCACTCATTTTCCTTAGTCATATGTGTTTTCCTTTCTAGCAATGCCATATTTTTCAAGTTCATAAATTGACAGCTAGTAATAAAAATTCTGCCTCATTTCATCTTCTTCATTTCAAATATATTAGTTAATAACAAAAAGTGGAGCTTATATAGAACAACCTAAAACTTTAGACACCTCAAAGCAAAAAATTAAGATAAAGTCACACTGATTCTTATCTGGTTGGAACAGAAGGCAGGAAGGAGGAGGCTGTTTCCTCAATTAGAAATAGCCAGAGTCCAGCAACATTCCCAGAAGGCCCTGGAAGGCTTCAGTGTGGATTATCAAACTTCTCTTCTAAAGCTTGAAGAATGGTGACCAAAACCAAAAGAAGAGAGAGAGAGAGAGAGAGAGAGAGAGAGAGAGAACACGATTAAGTGGAAAGAAATAGTGATATTCCAGTATATGTAATGGTTGCTCACCATTCTCTTTTTCTACATCTGGAATTTCACATTTACACAGAGCCAGGGATGTTCCATAGCAGCGAGCACAGAAACCACCTAGGAAATATTCTATGTTTGAAAATACATTTTCTCCACACCATCCCTAAATTATTCCCTTGAGAGAAGCTCTCCTTCAAGTCTCTGAATGTTCTCTATATGCGCTCTCCACACCCTGGGAGACATATTCAACTAATATTGACGTTCAGAGCATCTCCCCTCCTGTGTAGATGACTGGAATAAAGCTACTCACAGCTCGGTGGAAGGTGGAAGGAGGAAAGACGTACGCAGATGGGGGCAATAAAGTGAGGGGGGGTGCGAGGTAGGGAGGGAAGTAGACTCGCTTTGCCTGCTTTGCAGTTTTCCAAGGTGGGTTTGTCTCTTGAAGGGATATTTTGGGGTCTCATAGGATATATGCGGTTGTCACCAAAGGGACCGGTTTTCCATCAGAGGAAAATGGATACACACCAGCCAACTTTTGCTGTAATTATTTTCAACCTGCTACTTGGGTGTATATTTAACATAGTAATAAAAATATTTTGTTAGAAAAAAAAATACTTGACATTTTAATTTTGGACATTTTGTTTTTTGCTAAAAACAACAGGGAAAGGGTGGGTGTTGTAGTTTAGAACAGAGAGAAAAGAATAGTCAAATTGCGATGGGCGGTCTGTATGGAGAAAGGGAGAAACAGGCTTAGAAAATGAAGTAATTTTCACTTCAAGATCATGATTCCTCACTGAAGTTATTTAAACTCAGATCATAAGACTGATGAAGTAAACAAGAAATAAGAAGTTCAGCGATTCATTCTCATCTGAATGTTAGAAATAGTATCTACCCACCTCCTTTTACAGAATTTTTATATTATTTTTTTCAAATGATATATAAGTATTGTAGAAAACACTAAATATGTATTTAGCACTGGTTTTATTATCACTAGTTTATGGAAGCCATGTCAGTTTGCCCAATGATTTTTTTTCTAGAACTATTAACAAATGATCATCCTTCTTCCACCTGCTGATGAAATCTGTAACACAAATATTTATAGGTTTTATTTTCAATTTTAAACTTACCTCATTAGTTGAAGTGATCATAGATCTAGCAATTTTTAAAACAACCGCCAAGCTATTAATTTTCCTTGAACAGACTGGTAAAGATGATGAGGTTTGACGTAGCAGAGTTATCCAGGGGCAGGGCTGAAAGGCGCTTTCTCACATAGTGTGACTGCAAGCCAGGGCAAGGTTTTTGGAGATAGACAAATTTGCAGGATCTTTTAAAATTCAATAAACAGGTTCTATGCAGCTAAAGAACTTGCAGAGAAATCCTCATAAATGTGAAAATAACTCAATGTAAGCATTTTCACCAAGGCATTTTTTAAATAGCAAAATACTGAAAACAATCTAAACGCCCATTGATAGCGGATTTATCAAACAAATCATCTTAGGGGCACGCAATAGAATATTCTAAAGCCATATGGAAGAAATGTAGATCTGTGTGAATTGATAGGAAGAGTTGCCTGCAATATACAGTTTAGTGAATAAATGAATAAACAAGACACAGAATTAATGTTTGGTGCAATTACATCTGTGTAAAAAAATCTGAGTGAGTTGGGAGAAAAAACCTGGCAGGGAAGCTTTTCACTTTATATACTTATGCATCCATTATTTTAAAAGAATGTTTACTTATCTATTTTGATATATATGGTATCTAAAACAACAAATTTAAAGAAAAAAATAATCACATAACAACATTTATTTCCCCCTCACCCCCACCCTTCTTTTTGAGCCCTGGTCATGAAGAACAAGGAAGAAGGGAGGCATGGCCCTCTAGCGGAGAGTTTTAGTAATGCCCTTCTCTTAACATCCCCATGCTAAAGCCAGCTCACAGGGGTAGAATCAACTAGAATTTTATATCAGGTAATATCACAAAAATATACAAAAGCCGATGCCCTTGAGTTTAATTCTTACTTTAAAACTCTTGAAAACACCCTAATAAAATCGGAACGTATGAAGCATGTTCTGTGTGCAACATGACAGCATCCCACACACTGAAATCAAATGCCTTCCACAGGAGAGGTCGGCGCGTGACGCGAGTAGAGCCGATAGCACGGATGCTTCAATTACAGGAGAGGCTGACTTATAATAATTACAAAAGCTTGTTGCTAATTGAAAAATCAGACTTTGCTTATGCCAGTCTTTAATCTAGGATCTATGTAGGCAGCCGTCACCTCAAAACTGAATCATTGTATGTGAATAATGAAGGTGCTTATTTTCCTGGGTTAATCTAAAACATTTCTAACAAGAGAAACTATTTCAAAACTATATATGGCTATGTCAACTGCCAAATTCCCTCGGTCCTGTTGAAGGCATGCAGAGTTTCCTGTCAACTTGCGCTCTGAAGCAGAACAGTCTCCAAGCCGACCACTGGGCTTGCTCCACATTAAGTATTGGCTACCTTGGAAATGTACCGTCTCTCAGTGTAAAACTCCCCAAAGGGCAATTCAAATCACATTTAGAATTTCCTATTTACATTGCAGCGGCCATGGCAGAAGTTTGAATGTCACAGTACAAATCTGGTACCAAATGCTGAGAGTGTTCAGCGGATTCGGTTTCAGAATTCACTTCACATGAGCATGTTTTCATCAAGCGAAAGAGGAAGGGGTGTTACAGGATAAGTTCATGTTATGAACTCTGGACTTAACTCTTTATCATCTTGAACAAGTAAACTAGTGTTTTTGCTCTTGCAAAGACAGAATTCACCAGGCTGCTTCCCAGAGGAATCTTGCCTTTAAATGTTTATCCAACCATGTTATTAAGCAAGAATAGGCTGCTAATATTTCCAGTTTTACTTCCTGTGTGAGAAAAGGACATTTTATTAGCACAGACCAGCAATTAAAGGTGATTTTCCCGAAGAGGCGATTTTTTTCCAGACAAGTAATAAAGTTTGCTCATTGTGTTTCTTTATCAAGCTGTATCCATCCAGAGGAAAAATGGATGAGGCATCCTTCTTATCTTTTTTTAAGACATGAATTTATAGGGGTACATTTTTCAGAGTAGATGATCTGATACGATTTTTTACAAACTGTTTTATGTGCTTTGTTTTGCTGTTTTTGTTGTTGCTATAAAAAGTAATCTGCAAAGAGAAAATGTTATTCCACGCGGACACAGTCACACACGTGCAGACCAGCTTAATCTCCAGATTCCAAGTGCATCCAACTGAAGTGAACTTGAAAGAGCTCGTCCAGACAATGCTGGAAGGTATAGCTGGCCGTGGAAGGGCTGTTTCCTGTCACTATTCAATGACTGGGTAGTTGAATTCACATCTACCCAAGGCTCCCTGTGTCAGACTTGAACATTTATTTTCAGTAAATGATGATATGCATAGCAATTTATTACAATCTAACTTTGAAACAATTTATTCTGACCTGTCTATTTTGAAGTAGGTTTAAAAATAAAGTATACCTAAAGGCAATGTGTATTATCATACATTTTTGGGATCAGAAAAAAATACACTTCTTATTTGGCCTTTGCATGGTTATGGAAAAAATAACATAAGCATCACTTGGCTGAGGCTGCCTTTGAACAACACCAGACTGGAGACACACATCGCTGCCTGAGTTCGCAGACTGACCAAACCCACTTGTGCATCGCGTGAAGCACAAGAATTCACAAACATGGTCGTCTGGGGGGAAGAAAGGGAGACACGGTTCATCGTTCACAGTCCACTGGGGTGGAAGTTACTGTTCTGACAAAATGTAAATGTGTTGTAACACTTTGACCAGTCACTCCCCTTGGATTTCGATAACCATTAGCATATCAGACTGGCATATTAGATTGAAATTTAGATAAGTGTTTTCCTAAAGAAACAGGATACAACTTTTTAGAGACCCAGAATTCATTCCATACTTTTGTTTCATTTTAAGTACCAAACCAAATAAGATAGATGCTGAATGTTCAGATAGAAACTAAATTATAATAATTATTATTCTTTTTTAAAAACCTAAATGTGGTCTTATGCATTATTTAGTGCCATCTTATTTAAACACTTTTGCCACCTTGTTGAGAGAAATCCAATATCTACCCTATTACACACAGTGGGCACCATGGTATAATACAAAAATAAGGGGCTTGGAGCCCTGGCTGGAGTAGCTCAGTGGATTGAGTGCGGGCCTGCAAACCAAAGGGTTGCTGGTTCGATTCCCAGTCAGGGCACATGCCTAGATTGTGGGCCTGGTCTCCAGTTAGGGACACGTGAGAGCAACCACACACTGATGTTTCTCTCCCTCTCTTTCTCCTTCCCTTCCCCTCTCTCTAAAAATAAATAAATAAAGTGTTAAAAAAATAATAATAAGGGGCTCGGAGCTGGACGGATTTGGCTTCTCTCCCAGCTCTGCAGAATGAAGATGGCCATGCTCACAAGACATCATGCTGCCAGGTAGGAGAGAAAGTGTTTTCACAGCAGCTGCCTAGAGCCTGGCACAACAATCAGTAGCTTTACTTCCGAGTGACAAATGGGTTTGCCAAGGAACAGAGGTCAAAGGCAACAACCCAGAGCTGCCAGAAGGAAAACTGTGAAAGTTCCAGTTGGAACTCACAGTGCTCGTGGAAGTTCTAAACTTAGTCGTCCCTTCGAGCACGAGGAGTCGCCCACTTCAGTGTTTCCCAGTCTTAGTTTCCCGATAATCAGATTGTTGCCACCGAAAGGAAGGATTTAGCCAAGGTGCTCAGTCTGTAGAATCTGTAGTATGTGAACATTTGAGAATTTTATGTGACAGGCCCTTTAATAATAAGCCGGATCGTGTTGCTTCTCTGTGCAAAGCCCTTCAGCGGGTCCCCGTTTCATTCAGCTGAAAGCCGACATCCTACAATGGCCCACAAGGCGGTGTATGATGATCCCTTTGCTTCACTTTTTTTTTGATTCCAACTCTACAGCTTTTTCCGTTTGTCTCGCCCACTCCTGAGCCACTGCCTCTCTCACAGGGACTGTGATCTTGCCTTCTCCCGGAGGTGACTTTGACAACTCTTTACCCCTCCGTGTTGCCTACCATGCACCATTTATTTTACCTCTTCTACTTTTTTTTACCAATGGCACTTATTGCCTTCTATCATGCTACAAAATATATTTTTCATGTTTATTACTTAGCATCTATTTTGTCTTGCTGGAATGTAAGCTCTAAGAAGCAGTGCTCTCTGCTCTGGCTGGTGTGGCTCAGTTGGCTGGGCATCATCCTGCAAACTGAAAGGTCGCTGGTTCGATTCCTGGGCAAGGCACATGCCTGGGTCGTGGGTTCTGTGCTCTGCCCCCAGCAGGGCACTTGCAGAAGGCAGAAGGCAACCAATCGATGTTTCTTGCTCACATCGACGTTTCTCACCCTCCTTGTCTTCCTTCCTTCTCTAAAGCTTTTTATTTTCTCTAAAGTAAAATAAAATAAAATAAAATATTTAAGAAACAATGCTCTTTATGTTGCTCATGAGTACATCCAGGAACACAGATCAATGATTGGCCCATAAAAAAATGGGTATAAGACATTGACTAATGATGCATGGAAATGTACACTTGAAGAGAGAGTTAAAAAGAAAGGTGCAAATTCTCACCAGTAATCAGAGAAACGCAAACAAAAGTATTTAGATTTCCTTTGAAAGTCTGACACAAGTTAGACAACAGTCACAATGCAACTCTTGCATACCTGGTGCACCCTCTCTGGGGGGCAACTTGACATTATTAAACAAAGCCGAAGATGCAGGAACCTAGACCCAGCAAATCCACACCTAGAACAAACCCAAAAGAAACTCTGTCACATGTGTGCAAGGAGACAGGCACAGAGATGCTTGTTGAAATGCAGTTGGTGATGCGGAACAATTTGAAAAGAACGTGTATTTCCCCCTTTAGGAGAGGAGACAGCAAAGTTATGGCTCATTCATACAGCAGTAGGCTCCAGTCAACGTATATGAATCCACGAACTTCCAAAGTGACGCCGAGTGAGACAAGTTGAAGGCTGAAAGTTATGTGTTAGTCAAAGATTAAAAGCCTACAAAATAATACTATATGTTGTTAACTGAATACATGATTAACTCCTTAACTGGGTATAACACTCTGCATTTTATAAAGCACCAAACTCCCTCCCTCGGTGTGAAAACTTTCCCTTACCCAGTTTTTGACTCTGCTCCAAGTTTGGATGAAGTTCAGTGGTTCTGCCCCAGGTAGAAAGAATAGCAAGTTGTGCCTCTGAACTGTTTCCACGTTGGTTTCACATAAACAGACTTGTTTTAGTTGACTATTAGGGAGGGCTGCCCTAAATCTCCAAAACTGCACACAATGTTTGCATTAAATAATCTAGGTCATTAGAGTTCAGCCATGACTTTTCTAAAAGGCTGTTTTCATAGACTTTATCTTGTTCCATGTGACATATCTCCAGCAATAGACCATTTTAGCTATTTGCAGATACAGTTTTCAATTTTGAAGGAAATAGAGCCATACTGTGTTCTTATATGCTAGATTATCAGAAAAAGACCAACATTTTTAGATACGATCTAAATATGCGAAGCTTTAAGTACATAAACAGTTAACTCATACACTGTCTAGAATGCCGGCAACTTCATTTGTTATTTGAAACAGGGCAAAACAACATATCAGTTTCCAAATGCTCGATAAATGCCTGTTTTTTTTCTTCTGATATGTTCCAATTTTTCATTGAATGCTTTACTTAGGATGGAAATGACCAAGAAGGTCCCTGGCTCACGGCATGAATTCTTCTCTTTTAAAGTGTGAATGTGTCTCTTTTATAGTAAACATGGATGGAATGGGATTAGGTTGTTCCTAGAAAAGCTTGTTAAGAAGAAACAGCTTGTCTGTGTTCTTCAACTTCATCCAAAAGTCTTCCCTCATTGTAACTCCTGCTGACGACGACGCTCCTCTACCTTTCCTATTAGTTATTTATCGGTTAGCCAGCTCGGTTCCAGGGGTTATGAGTGTCAGTCCCTGAGTTAATCTCAGAGGTTTCGTGATCATGCCGCAATTGTTGGTAAAAATGAATATGCATGCAGTTTTTTCTAGAGAAATTTTTCATAGCTTTTGTCAGATCCTCTAAAAAGTTGAGCACTGAAAAAAAGTTAAAAAATAATGTTCTGTGAACTGAGCATTGCTTCCAGCAGCGGTTTTCACAGACTGCAGAAGATGCTAATCTCTCAGCTCCACCTCCACGTGATTCTGACTCAGTTGATCTGCGTAAGATTCAGGATTCTGTGTTTTTAAAAAGTCCTTCAGTGCGTCTTGATGCAAGTGAATCCTGATGCAAGAATTGACACTGATCTGCAGAATAGAATTTAGATTTTTTTTTAGAGTTGCCTTCATGGTCTGTGTCCCTAATCAATCTTTCTAGTCTTACCTTAATTGCTCCCCGACTCACACTGCCTTACAAACACACCGGCCATTCTTCCACTCATTTATTCTTGCATTTAAAGAAGAGCTGTTGGCTTCATCATCGGGGCCCTGTGCTGTGCTTCAAAGATGCGGTGGTTGTCAAAGGCTGTAGTTACGAGAAACAACCAGCTTTTCTTCACATTTTATCTCCTCCTTTTTCACCTGGTGTGTATCTGTTAATCCTGGGAGACCCAGTGCAAATATTAACTTAATTGTACTGCCATTCTAGATCTTTGGTGCATATTTCTTTTTGCTTTTTCTCAGTGGAGTCCAAGCATTTTTCACACCTTAATTATACTCTTGTGCAAATATTTGTTCTGCTTTCAGGATTCTGTGCTTCTCCTGATCAGGAACCAGGTGGAAGTCTTTAATGTATCCATCTGGCTCCCTCCAATTCTAATGCCTAATTTCCAATGATAATTGCTGAGTGGATGAGGAAAACATCAGGTTTTCATCCCACCAAGAGTATATGCATTTTAGTGAAATACTGTTGAAACCTAAGAAGTCCATGAATCCACAAGGAGAAAAAGTAAAGGATTCTTATGGTCAAATCCTAAACACAATGGTACACTATGAGGCAAGAAGCATTGGTCAGTGAATTTTCATTGAATCGGGCCAAACATGTGAAGAAGTAGCTCCCCAAGAGAGTCTGTTGTCATACAGAAGGATGAAGATACAACCAGGCATTGTCCCCAAGTGACTAGAATAATCTTCAGCTTACAGTAAACATTGTAAACTACCCCAGAAGCAGTCCTCCTACCATAATTTTTAGGACACTGACAGAGGTGGAGCCACCAGAATTTTACCAGATTTGGGAAAGAAAACAAACAGGGAAAAACCAGTCTATAAATCTATAAGTTGCAATGAAAAAAGGCAACATTTTCTGAATCTTGGAAGTGAAGTTCAAGCTACAGAATATGTTTGATGAAGAAATTCACTCAGTAACAACTAAACCAGTACTTACTCTTCTATTAAGTCAGCAGCTATGTATTAAGCATTCCTTTCAGAGCTAGGGATAAAAAATATATAATTGAAACATGATTTTTTTTTGCTCTTAATGAGTGACTAAATTTATTCATGAGCTTGATATTTTAAAGTATTTACATGTGCCTAAGAAAAAGCTTCACGACAAGTAATCTGTATATCTCCACTACTTTTATTTTACATATGCTATGAAGTTGTAAAATTTTAAAGTGCTGGAAAGCATATCTCACATCAGTAGAAATATTGTGTATTATTAAACCATGGTTCTTTAAGGATATACTATTTGAATTCTGAGACTTATAGATTCTTAATTTTTATTCAGTTTGAAGCTAGCTTCATTGCCGAATAGAATATTTTTCCTGTGTGTTGGGACATTAGATTTCCATGCTTTGTATGTATGTATACACACACATGGAGGGGGAAACACGTGGGCACCAATCACTTAAATACAAGATGCGTATGTGGTCACAGTGTGCAGTGAGGTTGCCCTCCACAATTTTTTTAATATATTTTATTGATTATGCTATTACAGTTGTCCCATTTTACCCCCTTTCTTCCCCTCCACCCTCACCCCCCCCATTCCCTGCCCTTTAGTTTTTGTCCATAGGTCATACACGTAAGTTCTTTGTCTTCTACATTTCCTATACTATTCTTAACCTCCCCCTGTTTGTTTTCTACCTACCACTTATGTTACTTATTCTCTGCACCTTTTCCCCCTCTCTCCCCCTACCACTCCCCTGTTGATATCCCTCCATGCCTTATATAAATCCCTTTAACATTTCATATAATAAAGGCTGGGTGATGATAAACTCCTTGAACTTGACCTTATCTGAAAAGTACTTTATCTGCCCTTCCATTCTAAATGAAATCTTTGCTAGATAGAGTATTCTTGGATGTAGGTACTTGCCTTTCATGACTTGGAATACTTCTCTCCAGCCCTTCTTGCCTGCAAGGTCTCTTTTGAGAAATCAGCTGACAGTCTTATGGGAATTCCTTTGTAGGTAACTGTCTCCTTTTCTCTTGCTGCTTCTAAGATTCTCTCCTTTTTAATCTTGGATAATGCAATTATGATGTGTCTTGGTGTATTCCTCTTTGGGTCCAACTTCTTTGGGACTCTCTGAGCTTCCTGGACTTCCTGAAAATCTATTTCTTTCACTAGTTTGGGGAAGTTCTCCTTCATTATTTGTTCAAATAAGCTTTCAATCCCTTGGTCTTCCTCTTCTCCTTCTGGCACCCCTATGACTTGGATGTTGGGACGTTTAAAGATGTCCTGGAGGTTCCTCAGCCTCTCCTCGGTTTTTTGAATTCTTGTTTCTTCATTCTTTTCTGGTTGGATGTTTTTTTCTTTCTGCTGGTCCACTCTGTTGATTTGAGTTCCAGTTTCCTTCTCATCCCTATTGGTTTCCTGCAGATTTCCCCTCATTTCCTTTATATTATCCTTCATTTGTTCAAGTAATTGTGACAATCTTTCTTCGAATTCTGTGAGCATCCTGATTACCAATGCTTTGAACTGTACATCTGATGGGTTGGCTATCTCTTCATCACTTAGCTGTATTTTTTCTGGAGCTTTGATGTGTTTTTTCATTTGGGCCATTTTTTTTTTTCTCGGTGCGCCTGTTACTTTATAGGGCAGAGCCTTAGGTGTTCCCCAGGGCGGGGTAACTCACGTCCTTGTGTTGTGACGCTGTCTGTGGAGGGGGGGCCTGAGAGAACAATGGTGCTTGCTGTTCTCTGCACTTCCCCAGCTACCCACAAGCAAGTTGGGTCTTTCTTTGCTGGCTCCAAGGTGGGTGGGCAGGCCTGCACAGTTCCAAGTCCCTGTGGGTCTCCCCAACGAACTCTCCTGTGAGGCCGGGAGTTCCTCCCACTGCTGCCTCAACCCCCACAGGTGTTTTAAATTGGTGGTTTGAGGCTCTATTTCCCTGCATTGGTGGGCCACACGGTCTGTTCCGCTCCCCAGCTTTTCCTCCCGGTTTATCTGCGCAAGATTGAGGGACCACCTGGTCCACCAGTCTTAGCCCCGGTTTTGCCGAGTGTGCCCGCCACGGGCCTCTCTGGGCAGCTGGAGTACTGCCGGTACCGCTCCACAAACCGCATCTTGCTGATCGCTCTCCACCAGGCTCTGCCCCGCTCACTGGTCTGGACGAACGTGTCTTCTTTAACTCCTTGGTTGTCGGACTTCCACTCAGTTCAGTTTTCTGTCAGATCTGGCTGTTTCTGTTTTTTAAATTGTTGTTTTTCCTCTTTTGGTTGTGTGAGGAGGCACAGTGTGTCTACCTACACCTCCATCTTTGCCGGAAGTCCCCCACAATTTTTTTTTAACTCATCTCAGAGATCAGAATCCAGAGGTCAGTAGACTGAATCAAACATGTAGGTTTTTATTTTTCAAACTAAATAGGAACTTAAATTGAATCTGCATTTAAAAATTGTATTATTTCACATGCAAATTCTGATTTCTGACTTGTCTTAAAAATAATCAGAAGTCCTGGCCACTTGGGGTCAACTTTCCTGCATTGCCATGGTCAGTGGAGCCGGACCGCTCAGTGGCCAGCCCCTGCGACAGCGCAGAGAATCCTCGGGCCATCCCTATGTTCTTAGACATCTCTGAGAGCCTCCAATTTTTAGTTCTCCTTCTTCAAAAATGTATTTCTAACTTCTGAAAAAGTGGCCTTATATATAATACCTGCACATATTGGACTGCCCCTTCGGTATGCTGCAATAATCCCCAAAGGCTGATTATTCCTGAGTGACTACAGCATCTCCTGCAGGTGGAGTGAAGGACAAAAGAAAAAGGAGACTCAGCAGCTGATGGGAACAGGAACTCAGAGGCTCACAGGCTTTCTACCCCAGAAGGTCTTCCAGACACCATGCTCATGGGAACTCCTGGGGCTCTTTCCCATATTCTTTGGCAATTTGTTTCAGAAGTCAGAAGTAGGCCCTGCTAAATTTAGCTCTAGGTAAGGAAGTATGTGTTCATTACACCCGAACGGGGATAACTGACCATAGCGGCCATTCCCAAACTTTAGCAAGCATCCGGATCATACAGAGGGTTTGTTAAAACAGATGTCTGCATTCCACCTCCAGAGTTTTTGATTCAGTACATCCGATGGATCCGAAGAATGTGCATTTGTGACAAGTTCCCACAGAATGCTGATGCTGCTGGTCTGGGGACTTTGAAATTCACTGGCCTCTAGGCAACTATAGAGGATTTTTTAGATTTCTCTGGATACTGTAAATGCCAGATTGATGCAGGAAAGTTGAATGAGGGTGGTATCTGCTAGCAAGCATCTTGACGGCATTCACTGGGCAGAAGCTGAATCCCCAACAGATTATGCAGAATTATTAAAATAAGTACCTGTACTGCTACCTCTAAGTTGTTATCCCTCCTTCAACCACCTGTGATAACCCATAGATCATCTGTGGGATTCTAACAGGACAAACAAACAAGAAAAATAGAGACAGTACTTACTTTCTTTCTGTAACTAAGAGACTGTTTCTTTTGACGGTTTTTGAAAATTGAAAGGGATCTTTAAAACCACATGGTGGCAGTGTAGTCACGGGAGTGACAGTTTCATGGAGTTGGGGTTGAGTTTCTGAATTCGTTGTGTATCAAGAGATCATTCTGAAAGCTAAGCATCTGAGATTTTGGCTTAACAATTATTGGCCCATAAAGTGTAGATGACAAGTTGGAGTCATTCAGATACCTCTACAAAATACCTCAGTCAGAGCTTTCAATGTTTTTACAATGCCTCACATAGAATACACTTCCCCCTCTGCTGTTTCCTAGTGTGAAAACAACTTCACAAGAACAAGCAACAGATCATTTCATGCATGAGCTATGTAACGAATTCAATCCAAAATAATTCCTGCTTCAGTTTAGCAAATTACTGTGGGATAGCAAATTCACATATAGACTGTAATCGTTTTTGAAAAGTGAACTTATTTTTTTCTCTAGCATTGCTTAATTTTAGGTATTTGCATGCCTATAAACTTCTTATAACCAAGTAAACTTGAACTTTCCTAGATTTGTTCACTGAAGTACCTACTCTAGACTTTTCTTTTTATAGTGAGATTTAAGATGACATTAAACCTTGGGTGTATTTTCATTTGGTTGGTTGGCTATTAATCTGTATTTTATAATCTATATAACCTCTATAAGGAATACAGGATTCTTAGGAGAGCAAAGTTCTGTTGAAGTGAAAAATATTATGTTATTCCACTCCCTGTCTTACAAGAAAATACCCCGTTTTGTTAGGAGAGATGGCAGGTTCCTGATGCTAAGGGGAGGACGGATGGCTTAATATTAAACATTGAAAACACTCCCTTATTTGCATCTGGATATGATGCTCTGGTCATCCAAACAATGGAAATAGTTAAATAAAACCACTGCAAATGCCAATAGAAGGAACAAAGAACCTAGAACTTTATGCACCACAGGGTTTGGTTTTAGTTTGCTGACAAAATCTGCTTTTGCCCAAAGATGATGGGACTCCAACACATTAGCAACCAGACTAAAGTGGGAAAAAAGGGAACATTACTTTTTCCACACACCGTCCCTATGCGTCCTCCTAAACATGTGCATTCTTCTCACATCACCACAGACATCCTGACTCTGGGTTTGGCTGCTGAGCTTACATTTCGGATCACAGGTTCCCTCTGGGCATTTTGAATCAGACAAAGAAAACAAAACAAAACAAAACAGAAAACAACAACAACAACAACAACAACAATAACAAAACCTCTCTGGGGAGTGTACTGTGACAGAGATTTCCCTAAACACAGAGATCTGAGGAGGAAGTATTCTTAACCCAGAAAAAGACAGACTCATGGTCTAAAATGATCTCCCCAAATGCAGACTGGAAAAGTCAGGAAAATGGTATTTTGAGGCTGGAGCTCCAGTTCTGACACGGGGGACGCATGCTGTACTTCATTGCGGTGTGTGCGAGGTGGAGTGGGAGCTCAGAGAACCAGCCAGCGCCGTAGGGCCTCACGGTACAGCAGCAGCGTCTGCAGTTTCCGAGGTTACAACTCCCCTGGTCCTCATTGCCATTCATGGGCTGCACACAGTCTTCAGAATTTTTTATGGGCCCCACATCATTGGGGTTTTGAACCTGCTCTACTACTTGACCTATTCCATATTCAGCCAGCTTGTTTCATATAGGAGTACAAATTTTATTCTCTTCTAGAATCTCAAGATCAAGTTTTCAAAGGATGGTTATTATGACTCAGAAAAACTACACCCGGCAACAAAAATCCGCCTTATGCATACAGTCAGCCATAGATGGAGCCGAGCCTGCAGGAGGTGGGAATCATTATCCCCACTTTGAATATAAAGAAATTGACACTTAAGAAAGGTCAGGTGACTTGTCCGAGGATCACACAGTTACAAATGGCAGTGCTGGGACTCCTACACGGGTTGGTTTGGTCTCTCTAAAGCCTTTCTTACTTATTAACAGAATTGAAAGACTTGTCTGTGTTACACTTCCTACCTTCAAACAGCTATTCCTCCTCCCCACATAGTCTTCCCATAGGGGGACTAAAAGGAACAAATGATTTTTTTTTTTTTTTTTTTGCCAAGCATACATTATAACCAGTTTATAAAAAGTAGATTCTTCCTCCATGTAAATGCTACTTATTTTTAATACTGACACATATGTTAACATTTAAAGAACATTCCATGTAATATTTATATGCATAATATGTATTAGCAATATGGTGTTGGACAGTTGTAATTTTATCAAAGCTCAATTACTAGAATTACTAGATGAGCTATCATTCTTTTTGACAATTCAATCAGGCTTCAAAATTTCAAAAGAAGTTTAACTTGCCTCACTGATTGATTTATTCATTATTTATACCATGTCTATTTCCAAAAAAGGATTTAAAATAACTTACACAAAATGAGAAACCCATAAAATAGAATCATTACAGCAAGGATGAAAAAATAAGAACCATGCAATAAAATGGACAAGAAAGTCGTGCCAAAATCCTTAAAGAAAATTACTGTAATCAGACATGCTTTATTCTTGACTTCCCAGATAGGTGAAGCAAAAACAAATGAACAAATTAAAATATGGTTCTCTTAACTGATAAAAAGAATACTTTTTTAAAGAAAAAATACATGCCTTTGTATTCCTAAATTTAAAATGTTTTAATTTCTGTGTATGATGTAAAGTCGAAGTTAAATTTTTTCCATATATAAATATTTAAAGGACCCATTGTCATTTATTGAAAAGACCATTACATGCCCACTGCACTGCAGGATGACCTTGTCATACATCAACTGACCTTGTAATAAGAGGGTAATTTTTTTTCTAAACTTTTTACTAGGTTCCATCTGCTAGGTTCTATATATCTGTATCTGAACCAATACTACATTATCTTAATTACTATAGCTTTATCTAGTTATGACAGTTCTCCTGCTCTGTTCTCATTCAAGACTGTCTTGGCTAGTCTTAGATCTTCACTTTTCCAAATACATTTTAGAATCAGTTTGCTCCTTCCAAAAACAAACAAACAAACAAAACCCCTACAATATAGGGAACCTATCTGTGTGGTAGGGGAATGTAGCCCAGCCCCTACTCACAATGGCCAGTGGGGAGCAAGGTCCGGTACACAGGACCGGATTCTGATTGAGTTAGAACTATCAGTGACTTTGATTTGAATCTTCCAATCCATGACCATGGTATATGCCTTCATTATTCAGGTCAAAATTACTTTATGATTTTGGCCCTGGCTGGTGTAGCTCCATAGGTTGAGTGCCAGCCTATGAACCAGAGGGTCACCAGTTTGATTCCCAGTTAGGACACATGCCTGGGTTGTGGGTCAGGTCCCCAGTAGGGGGCATGTGAGAGGCAACCACACACTGATGTTCCCCTCCCCATCTTTCTCCTTTCCTTCCTTTCTCTCTAGAAATAAGTAGATGAAATCTTAAAAAAAAAAAACCCCAAAACTATTATTTTAAGTTAGAGGTGTTATATATCTTGCATATAATTTTTATATTTTCTAATGTAATTATAAATACCATCTTTTAAATTTTTACTCCTCATTTGCTTGCTGCTAGCATATAGAAATACAATTAGTCTGTTCATGTCATATCTGTTGATATAGTATCCAGTGAACTAAAGTTTTCTATTAGTCCTAATAGTATGTTGTTTTTTAGGTTTCCTAGACAGATAATCATGTCATCTAAGAATAATACAGTTTCACATCTTTCTTTCCAGTAAATCTTTTTTCTTTAGTTCTTACACAGAATTACCTCAAGTGCAATGTTGAAAGAAGTTGCGACAGCAACATCCTTGTCTTGTTTTCCTGATCTCTGGGGGACGGTTCCAGCATTTTACCACCAAGTGTAACATATACTGTATTTATTTATATATATATTTTTTAAATATCATATTTAGGAAGTTATCTTATTTTCTTCATTTGCTCAGAGAATGTGTTTGGGTGTTTTATTATACTGTGTTGAACTTTAGCACACACTTTTCTGCATCTATTAATGTGACCATATAATTTTGTCCTATTTTCCCCTAATACTATGGTACACTAGGCTGATTTTCAACTGCAAGACCACCTTTGAATTTCTGTTATAAACCTCCTTAGACAAGGCAAATTATGCTTTGCATATATATTGCTAGATGGATTGTACATTTAAATGTGTAAAGTAACAATAAAGCTTTTAGAATAAAACATAAGTGAACATATTCATAAACTTGAGTAGGCAAAGAATTCTTAAACAGTGTTCAAAAAGGCTGAAGACAAAGAAAAAAGAATGGCAAATTTGACCATATTAAAATTAAGGATCACTGTTCATTAAAATACATGGTTAATAGAGTGCAACTGTATGCCACAAAGTGGGAGAAAGTATTTGTAGCACATATATTTTACATGGGACCACATCCAGAATACAGAGAGATTGTCTACAGACTAATAATAAAAGGCAGCAGGCAACCACTTCAAAATTTGAGGCCATGCTAGAATAGGGATTCACAAAAGAGAAAATCCAAATGACAATAAGCACATGAAAAAGGGATAAATATAATGAATTATCAAAGAATTGCAGATTAAAATCACAATGAGACAGCGTTATATACACTTTCAAATGGCTAAAATGAAAAAATACACATACTATTAGTGCTTTTAAGCATGGAGAGACAAGAGTATCACTCATAAAAACATAATTTTCATGTGCACTTTGGAGAACTCTACTACTAGGCATATATGTAACAAATATGTATACAATATATGTAAAGAAATGTTCATGGCAACACTATTCTCATTAGCCAAAAATGGAAAACTACACCAATAGCTGCCGTGGTGGCTGGACGGTCCGCAAGGCCTCCACCTCCTGGTATTCTCACTCTTTTGCAGCAGTCCCCTCTCGCATTGGAAAGGTTAGTTTCTGTGACCAATAGAGTCCAGCAGAAGTGTCACTTCTGAGGCTCAGTTATCAAAGACTGAAGCTTCTTTCTTGGACCCTCCTTTCCCATTCCTTCTTTTCTTCCTCCTCCTCCTCCTTCTTCTTCTACTCTCTCTCTCTCTCTCTCTCTCTCTCTGTCTCTCTGTCTCTCTCTTTCTGTCATTAGTCTTCTGGGGAAGCCAGCTGCCATATCATGAAAAATGCTATGAAGAGACCTATGTGGTAAGGAACTAAAGCCTTCTGCCAACACACACATCAATGAACTTGGAAACAATTTGCCTCAGTCAAGACTTCAAAGAGTGCACGTGGCTGACTGCATGAACACAATCTCGTAAGAAACAGGAGACTTGGAGTCAGAATCCCCCAGTGGAGTTACTCCCTGATGCTTTATCCTCCAAAAGTGTGTGAGATAACGTTTATTCTTTTAACATACAAATTGGTTGCACATTTGCGGTAATTTGTTATGCAGCAATAGGTAATTAATACATCCATCTACAACAGAATTGAAAATTGAAGAATCAGGAAAGTGTAATACTAAACAGCAATGGGAATGAACAAAGCCCAATTACATCCAAAATTATAGGTGAATCTCAAAATATGCTTAGTAAAATAAACTAAGTACTAAAAAGTACATACATTGTGATTTCATTTACATAAAAATCAAAAGCCAGTAGGCAAAACTAATCTATAGTGATGGAAGTCAGAATATCCTTTCACTAGGCACAAGGGGTCCCTAGGACTATTGATAATGTTCTATTCCATGATCTTTGCTGTCATGAATGTGTTCATTTTGAAAAATTTATCATTCTGAATGTTTATAATTCATTCTCTTTCCTATACGTAATAATTACATTAGTTAGATTAAAAGAGAATGTGTGGTGAATTTCTGTATAGGGGTATCTAACAACATAATGAACTACTGTTTGATGATAGTTTCTTAAAAGTACAGAATCACTTTATATGCAGTCATTTCTTATACTAATTCTTGGCAAGAAATCAAGCACAAAATTGGGAATAATTTGTACCATAAAGACAATTCTTCATGGAATTAAATTAATGAGGTTCTCGTATACATTTTTTAAAAAAGATTTTATTTATTTATTTTTAGAGAGAGGAGAAGGGAGGGAGACAGAGAGGGAGAGAAACAGCAATGTATGGTTGCCTCTCACATGGCCCTCATTGGGGACCTGGCCCGCAACCCAGGCATGTGCCCTGACTGGGAATCGAACCGGGACCCTCTGGTTCCCAGCCCGTGCTCAATCCACTGAGCTACACCAGCCGGGCTCGTATACATTTTTTAATAATAAAATTTGGAGAATCCAAGATGGTGGTGGAGTAGTTGGATGTTACACTCACCTCCTCCCAGGATCAGACTGGAATTACAACTAAAATATAGAGCAATCAACCTGAATAACCAACTGAGGACTAGCTGAAGAGAAGTCTTATTACCCAAGATTTACAGATGACACATTGAGACAGGTAGTAAGGAGAGGAACTTGAAAAGGGCTGGCCCCACTCCTTCAGGCAGCAGCTGAGGTTCTGGAGGGATATCTCAGCTGCAGGGGATCCCACCTGAGGAGTACGGGAACCCAAGCTTATGCAGGACTCCCCATCCCAGAGCACCAGAGCCAGGAGGAGACACACAAATAATATCTAGCTAAGAAAATCATCAGGGTTCTGCCTGCCAGGAAGAGACATGAGTCTGTTAGAGACACAACCACCCTTTCAAAAGACCAATGCACAAAATCTCACTTGTAGCCACTCCTCCTGGGCTCTGGCAGGGGAAGGATGGAGCAAACTAGAGGCACATGAGATGAGATTGGGGTTAGTAGCTCTGGGCAGAAGCTAAAGGGACAGCTGCTCATATCCCTGTGCTGAGTCAATTTCCCCCACTGTAGATGGCATCTTCCTTGGGTGGAGCACTCCCCACCTTACAACATCAGCCTGGGGGAATGTACCAGCCCTTATATTTGGACTCCCTATTGCCCTACACTGTACAGCTCACACTCTGCTCAGGAGTTAGCTAACGACCAGGTTGAGAGGTCCGGGCAGACTCAGAGGGTGTCAGTGAGTTGTGTGGCTTGGGGCAGGGACCACTCTTTCCTCCTTCTGCCAAGCCTGCCTGGTGCTCCCCCTCATGGGAGAGCCGAAAGCCTCACTCTCTCAACTCCTAGCAGACCCACCCTGCTGAGATTGGTCTTCTGGAAGAATCTGGGGCAGACTGAGTTGTGCGGTGCTAGAACTGGATTCATTTTCCCATCACACACCCAACTGGTGCAGAACCCTCCCTTCACACAGTCAAATCTTGGTCTGTTTGGGCTTGATGAACTCTGCTGGCCTCACGATGATGACTCCCTGAGCCCCACCAACCACTACCAACACAAAGGTGTGTGAACACTCAGTAGTTGGCAGATAGACTGGTATACCCTCGGACACTTGCAGAGCTGCCTCAGACCTAGTACCGGCACAAAATTTGAATCTGTATCAGTCTAGTGAATACTACTTATTCCTACCTCGTGACTCACTGAGAACTTGCCACATGCAACTCAAGTACAGTCAGAGGTTCTTTCACTGACTGAACCTAAAAGGCAGCTGAAAGACATAGGCAAGCAAAAATGAATCTCAGGGTGTCTTACGATTTCTGTTGAGATGCTTCTGGGCCCAGCAGAGGAAGCCACAAACTGTATCACTTTCTAGCTCCAAATAGATTGTCCGGTGCCTGTCACAGGGAGCATCTGATATTGAACTGAATCAGAGTCCCTTGTAAGAGGCCCCAGAATTAGCAACATACTCAGTGGCCAGTTTCAGACAATATCATAGCAAGACTCAATTAGCTTCACAAGAGGCATACCCAAAAGGAGCTCTTGGCTGACACCAAACCCTGCTAAGGTGAATTCCACTGCATGTGGTCAGACCTTCATAGCAGCTTGTACAGTGTAGCACAGTCAGACAGCCTGAGTGTTGACTCCACACATAAATTAGCCAATAGCAATAGAGACTCAATTACATCAGGAGGGCCCACATCATCCACACAAAGGACCTTGCTGGAGCACCCAGCTCAAGTGATCAAGAAGACGGCACCACTGGGTTCTGCAGGACACCTACTACATAAGGCCACCCTACCAAGACTGGGAGTCACAGCAGATCTACCTAATATATAAAACTAACACTGAGAAGCAGACAAAATGAGGAGACAAAAAACATGTTCCAAATGAAAGAACAGGAGAAATATTTAGAAAAGGAGATAAATAAAATGGAGGCAATCAATTTACCAGAGAGTTAAAAAATGGTTAAAATCATGCTCAAAAATCTTGATGAGAACTACAATAAACTTAGTAAGAACTACACAGCATGAAAAATGACATAAAAACCATTGAAAAGAACCAGTCAGAAATGAAGAAAAATACAATATTTGAAATGAAGTATACACTAGAAGGAATAAATAGTAGGTTAGATGAAGCAGAGGACTGAACCAGCAATTTGGAAGATAAGGTAGCAGAAAACATCCAATCAGAGCAGCCAAATGAAAAAAGAATTTTAAAAAATGAGGCTAGTTTAAGAGACCTTTGAGACAACACAAAGCATAACAACATCTGCATCATAGGGGTACTAGAGGAGATGAGAGAAAGCAACAGATTGAGAAGCTATTTGAAGAAATAATGACTAAAAACATCACTAACCTGGTGAAGGAAAAAGACACACAAGTCCAGGAAGCACAGAGAGCCCAAGCGAGATAAACTCAAAGAGGTCCACACCAAAACACATCATAATTAAAAAGGCAAAGTTTAAAAAAAAAAAGAGAGAAAGACAGTTACCTACGAGGGAACTCCTGTAAGATGGTCAGCTGATCTCTCTACAGAAACATTTCAGGCTGGCATGAAATATTCAAAATGATGAAAAGCAATGACCTACAACCAACATTACTTTGACCAGCATGGTTGACATTTAAAATTGCATTTAAAATTAAAACAATAAAGACCTTCCCAAACAAGAAAAAGCTAAAAGAGTTTGTTACCACCAAATCAGTATTAAAAAAATGTTAAAGGAACATAATTAAAAGAATAAAATGACAATAAATACGTACCTATCAATAACCACTTTAAATGTAAAGGGCTTAAATGCTCCAACCAAAAGATATAGGATAGTTAAATGGATAAGAATACAAAACCCATATATATGTCATCTACAAGAGACTCACCTCAGAATGAAAGATATACAAAGACTAAAAGTAAAGGGATGGCAAAAGACATTTTATGTAAATGAAAATAAAACATGTGGTAGCCATATTTATATCTGACAAAACAGACTTTAAAACAAAGGCTATAGTAGGAGACAAAGGACGCTACATAGTGACAAAGGAAGCAATCCAACAGGAGGATATAACCCTAGTAAACATTTACACACCTGACATAGGAAAATCTAAATATATAAAATCTGTCATGATTGACAGAAAGGGAGAGATCAACAGTAATGCAGTCATAACAGGAGATTTAATGCCCCATTAACATCAATGGATAGATCTTCCAGGGAGAAAATCAACAAGGATATGGCAGCCGTAAATAACACACTAGATCAAATGGATTTAATTGATATCTTTAGAGCATTTCACCCCACAGCAGCAGAATATACATTCTTTTAAGTGCATATGAAAATTTTTCTAGGATAGACCACATGTTAAGATACAAAAGAAGTCTCAATAAATTTAAAAAGATTGAAATTATATCAAGCATCTTATCTGACCATAAATAATGGTATGCAACTAGAAATCAATCACAAGAAAAAGACAGAAAAACACACAGAGACATGGAGGCTAAGTAACGTGTTACTAAACAATAAATGAATTAGCAATGAGATCAAGAAATAATTCAAAAGATACCTCAAAACAAATGAAAATGAGAAGACAATAACCCAGAATCTATGGGTCACAGTGAAGGTGGTCCTAGGGGAGAAATTCATAGCATTACAGATCTACCTCAAGAAACAAGAAAAATCTCAAATAAAAAACCTAACTTTACACTGAAAAGAACTAGAAAAGAACAACAAACAAAGCATTAAGTGAGTAGAAGAAAGGAAATAATAAAGATCAGAGCAGAAATTAATGAAATAGAGTTTTAAAAAATACAAGATAACAATGAAAACAAAACTTGGTCCTTTGAAAAGAAAAACAAGATTGACAAACCTTCAACTAGAGTCATCAAAAGAAAAAAAGAGAGAGGACCCAAATAAATAAAATCAGAAATGAAAGAGGAGAGATAACAACTAACAATGAAGAAATACAAAGAATTAAAAGAAAATATCATGAACAAGTACATGTCAACAAATTGGACTATCCAGAAGAAATGAATAAATTTCTAGAAACATACAATCTGTCAAAACCAATTCACAAAGAATCATAAAATTTGAGTAAACAGATTATAACTAATGAAATTGAAGCAGTAATCAAAAAATTCCCAACAATCAAAAACTCTGGACCAATGGCTCTACAGGTGAATTTTACCAAACATTCAAAGAACAAACACCTATTTTTCTCAAATGTTATTAAAAACTCAAGAGGTGGAAAGACTTCCAAGCTCATTTAAAAGGCCAGCATGTCCTAATTTCAAAACCAGATATAGACACTGCAAAGAAAGAAAATTATAGGCCAACCTCCCTGATGAACTTAGATGCTAAAATCCTCAAAAACATATTAGCGAACCAGTTCCAGCAATACATGAAAAAGATCACACACCATGACCAAGTGGGGTTTGTTCTAGGAATGCAAGGATGGTACGACATTTGCAAATCAATAAATGTGATACATCACACAAACAAAATGAAAGACAAAAATTACATGATTATATCAATAGATGCAGAAAAAGCATTTGATAAAATATACCACTCATTTATGATTTTATAAAAAAACGTCTCAGTGAAGTGAGGATAAAGAGAACATTCCTCAACCTAATGAAGGTCATATATGAAAAACCCACAGCCAATATCATACTCAATGGGCTAAAACTAAAAGTGTTTCTTTTAAGACTGGGAACAAGACAGGAATGTCTGCTTTCACTACTCTTATTCAACATAGTACTGGAAGTCCTAGCAAAAGCAATCACAGAAGAAGAAATAAAAGCCATTCAAACTGGAAAGAAATAAGTAAACTGTCATTATTTGAAAATGACATGATGCTGTTCATAGAGAACCTAAAGATTCCACCAAAAAGCTACTAGAATGGATAAATGAATTCAGTAAAGTAGCAGGATACAAAACAAATATCCAGAAATCAGTTGCATTTTTATATACCAATAATGAACTATCAAAAAGGGAAACTAAGAAAATAATCTTATTTACGACTGCAAAAAAATACCTCAGAATAAATTTAACTAAGTTTGTAAAAGACTGTACTCAGAAAATTATAAGATAATGAAGAAAGAAGTTGAAGAAGATACAAATAAGTAGAGGCATATACTGTGTTCATGGATAAGAAGAATTAACATCACTAGAATGTACATACTACCCAAAACAAGGCCACTGTAATAAAAAAAAAAGCATAATACTGGCCTAAAAACAGACATATAGGTCAATGGAACAGAACAGAGAGCACAGAGATGAACCCACACCTTTATGGTCAGTTAAAATAGATTAACAAAGAAGGCAAGGCCATATCATGGGGTAAAGATAGTCTATTCAACAAATGGTGTGTGAAAACTGGACAGATACATACAAAAAAAATGAAACTAACCACATTCTTACACTATAAAAACTCTTACACAAGAAAAACTCAAAGTGATTAAAGACTTAAATGCTAGACTCAAAACAATAAAAATCCTAGAAAAAAGCAGGCAGTAAAATCTTGGGCATTTCTCATAGCAATGTTTTTTTCTGATATATCGCCAAGGGCAAGGGAAACAAAAGAAAAAAACAAGCAAATGGTACTATATCAGACTAAAAGATTTTGCACAGCAAGGTAAGGAAACCATCAACAAAATGAAAAGAGAATCCACTGAATGAGACAACATATTTGGTGATACATCTGATAAGGGGTTAATATACAAAATTCATTAAAAATTTATACACCTCAACACTAACCCCTCCCCCCTCAAACAACTCAATTTAAAAAGAGCATACAGATGGCCAATAAACATATGAAAAGATGTTCATCATTAATCATCAGAAAAATGCAAATTAAAACCATAATGAGATATCACCCCACACGGGTCAGAATGGCTATCTACATTAATAAATCTACAAACAACAAGTGCTGGAGAGGATGTGGAGAAAAGGGAACCCCGGTGCACTGTTGGTGGGAATGCAGACTGGTGAAGCCACTGGAAAAGAGTATGGCGTTACCTCAAAAAATTAAAAATGAAACTGCCTTATGACTCAGTGGCTTGACTTCTGAGAATATATCCAAAGAAATCCAAACACTGATATTTGAAAAAGGTATATCCATTCCTATGTTCATTGAAGCATTATTTATAATAGCCAAGATTTGGAAGCAGCCCATCTACTTACTAATAAGTAGATGATATACTACTAATAGGTAGTAGATTAGTAGATCTACTAATGATGAATGCATAAAACAGCTGTGGCACATTTACACAATGGAATAATATTCAATCATAAGAAGAAAGCTTATTTTTTTTGACAGCATGGATCGATCTTGAGAGTATTATGCTAAGTGAAAAATTCAGTCAGAGAAAAACAAGTACCATATGATTTCACTTATATGTAGAATTTAATGAACAAAATAAACTAACAAAAAAATAGAAACAGACTCATACATACAGAGAAGAGTCTGAGAGCTGTCAGATGGGAAGTGTGTTGGGGGGGCTGTGTGGAAAGGTGAAGAGATTAAGTGAAAAAATCTCACTGGCAGTATGGTGATTAGCAGATGGGAAGGGGGTGGGGGAGGTAGAAGAGGGTCACGGGGGATAAACAGTGGTGGAAGGAGACTTTACTTGGTCTGGGGAAAACAAAATACAATGTACCAATGGTGTATTATAGAACTGTACACCTGAAACCTACATAATTTATTAACCAATGCCACTGTAAGAAATTGAATAAAAATACATTATGATTCCCATTTTAAAAAAATAATCAAATTTAATTCTGAGATGAGCTTAGTAGTGTTTCTCAAACATTAACAGCATAAGAAATACCTACATGCTTAACTGAAATGGAGATACAGCACTTCTACTCCCAGAGAGTCTGATTCAGCAGAACTGAAAGGGCCATGAATTTGTGTTTTTTAACAGATATATCAGTAAAACACTTTGTAAAATACTGAAATGAAATTGTACAGGTGTTTTTGCAAACCTTGGTACATGCTCACATTTCTGCACTCCAAATAGAAACCATAGTTTAACTGCACATACACGTGATATTTAATACTTTTTAAAAATTTTCCCTCAAAATGGAAGGAGACAAAAAATAAAGCCTGAGTATAGAAGCTCACATTTTAAATGTCTTTGGAGAATAAAATGATATTAACTGAAGGGGATACAATATTTTACTCATGCTAACACGTAACTTCTGCTGCATGCAGAAAGGGGATATCTATAAAAGACATGCACGTGCTGCACAATGAAATGTCACTTTAATCTAAACGCCACCCCCACACACTTCAATTGCAGTCCCAATTGCCAACATCGAATTCTCAAAGAACAAAACATGAGTTAAAAAACAAACAGACAAAGCAAGTTTCAGTGAGATCACAGAAGTTTCTTAGAAGTTTATTTGTTCCTACAGCTCACAATCTTCACTTTGCGGCGGAAATGACTGGGGCGTGGAAAACGTGATTCTGACTCGGAGGGAAGAATAAGCAAGAGCTCTCCAAGGACAAATATCCAAATAACCTGCTTTCATGCAAATATACTCATAAAAAACAAATCAAGAGAAAAAGAATCCTGAAGATATAAGGCATGTAGGCAGAGTTATTTATAATCTGTTATTCTGAAACTGCCCAAGAGACATCAGCAAGTCTTTAAAGGTCCCTTATGATCACTGTTATAAGTACTGCTGGAAATAACATACAGCAGTAATAAACCATGGGTAGCTACAGAAGCAGGCACACCATTTACTTTACCAAACGGGGTTTATTTTTCCTCTGTAGGCTCCTCTTAATAATATAAGCCCCAAAGTGAGGTCTGTGTCTAGATTTATGAAGTCAGTGAAAACGGGGAGGTCCCTGGTCCTCAGGCACACCAGCAACCCCGTAGCCATGCAGCAGCTTGCTGGGCAGGGATGTGGCTACCTCTGTGTTCTGACCATTAACTAGGCCTGTTGGTGCTCATTAAATTCTTAATGGGGGTGACAACACTAGAACCGATAGAGGGTTATAAATGCAGCTACCCCAGGTGCAAAATTATGGACCAGATTTTGAGCCCCTTGTTGCTGAGCCTATGGATTTTCTACTAGAACTACCACATGAAGGGATGGCTAAACTTGCTTATTGGTATCTTCACCCTCTGTGGGGTAACTGGTTGGCCCTAGTGAGGCCGGTAACATCTCCCCCTGCTCTGGGTAGTGACATTTAGAATAATCAGTAGTCAGAATGCTGGCAGAAGTGGAAAAGTGTTTGTGTGCATGTGTGTACATATATATCCATTTATGTATCTATACACATACATATACATTTGTATGGAAGAGAAAAAGGAAAAAAGAAGAAACACTTTCAGAATAGCCCGCTTTAAAAATCAAGACTCATTAATAGAGAAATACATCTGTATTAAGCCAAGTGTTGTAGAAATATATATTAACCAATGGAAAACAACAATATAGAGCTACCTAGTAATTCTTCTCAAACGCCACCTTCACAGAGGGCTAGAGGTGATTCAAAACTTCATATCTCACTTTGAAAAATGGAACTAACCATCAGTATAAGAGCTGCTGAGATCTAGTATGGGAGGGGCTGTCAACCCTGCCCCTCACAATCTGAGAAAGCAAGTATGGACCATAGATTGTGAAATGCCTTCAATTCTCCTCCTAGCCCCATATCTCTGCCCTTTGTCATGTGATTTTCTTCAAGTGGCGAAGTTTATTTCTCCACTCTGTGAATCGCAGTTGGCCTGTGACTTGCTTTGGTTTGTGACTTGTTTTCACTCCAACTGAATGACAGTGCATGCGTTCCGAGATTAGACCTAAGAGGCCACCTTGGACCAGCTAGCCATGGCTGACCTGCCAGCTGACTACAGCCACATGAGGGAGTCTGTTGAGTATGGCCTGGACCAGCACAACTGCCCAACTCTGCAGGAATCCTTGAGAAATCACAAATAGTTATTATTCTGTGTCTTTACATTTTAAGGCAATATGTGTTACACAGCAATAGCTACACAATCTTGTCCCCTCTCCCCACTATGGTGAATAAATTTTTTCTCCAAATAAAGGATATTTTTTACATTCCTTTTTTTGTCCTATAGTCATTGTTCTCATTTTTGCTTTCTTATGTGGGATATAGTTCTCAGTACCTCATACAATTCCAACAATTAATTGCTTTAAAAATCCAGATTTCTGACACAGTACTTTCCCTAAATGGGAGGTCTGGGCCCAACCGCAGAGACATTGGTTTCTTGTCATTGACCCTGTGCCTTAGAAAAGGTAGTTCAAAGGATCCATGGCCATTACAGCAAAGCAGTGGGAAGATTAAAATGATCCAGGCCTGGATGACCAGGACCCATATGAAAATTGTACTGGATCATGAATAGGCAGAGTCTCTACCTTTTTCCCCTCAATTGGCACTTTGAACTGAAACCATCCTCAATAAAGTTCAAGATGAAATGCATTCAGAAAAATGGTTAGTATCTTTAAATCATCATAGACAAGAACCAACTGGGACATTGGTCCCGGAATACTTCTCTATAAATAAGCAAAAGCAAACATCCTAATATTCTTTCTTCCTAAAAACCAAACTCTAATCACTGAGCAGACTGTTCTCAGGTAAAGAAATCTGAAAATAACCCAGTATCCAATTTATTATACGTATATCTGAATGTAACGAAATGCAGAGCATGGGTCCCCTGAACGTAGGAAAACAACCATCACAATCCTGCCTTAAGGAAGGATTGGGGGGTGGAGGGTGCTCATAGGGCAGAAATGGCAGTGTTTGAGGCAATTAAATTAAAAAAGGTAGGTTAACAGCCTGTCCCTTCCTGAAAGGAAGATCTACAGAAGCTGCAGAATTGTGTATGTGACTGTGAGAATGTGCAGTGACTTGTGGCATAGCCGCAGGGTGGGAGGAAAACTCATACAGCATCTACCTCAACTATGGAAGGGGATGCCTTTTCAGGATGCCCATGTGTCACTGGGAAGTCTTGCCCTGACTAAAGATGGCAGCCAAAAGAGAGTCAAAGACACTGGGAGCTGACAAAAATGGCAGACACTAATGTACCATAGGAAGAGCCAGATGTTAGATTTTGCAGGAAGTTCTGAGCCAAGCATTTAAATTTGGAGCAAAAGTTCTGAAGGGAGTCTGCCCTAAGGTCTGGAGGTCTGGAGATTGGAAGAAGATGGTGCCAGAGCTGATGGAGCTGCGGACACCTGCCTGGCCAAGCACAGACACATGAGAGGTGCTTGGAGCTGATCTGTGACCTGACCTGCAGACTTTTGCTTTTCTGAAGGACGTAGGAGAAGTCGCTTTCTTGGTATGGGGCCTCTTGTACGGGACTTTGGAGTTTGGGGCAAGCTCTCTTTCCCTGTGTTTTTTTTTTTGGCATTTGGACACTTTGGGGTTCTGGCCCTGCTCCCTGCAAGACAGGAGCATTCATGGGAACAAAAGAAGCGAGGCCCACTAGGGACTTAAGCCCTGCATAGATGAGAGCCCACTCCTGAAGGCAGGGTCCCGCACAGGGATGCTGGCCTCCCTGGCTCCACCCTCTGGGACAGTGTAACATGGCACATGGTTACCTGAACCACTACGTGGAAACCGAAAGCAGTACACCCCAGATCTGGAAGGAGAGAGCTGCTGCGAGAGTATGGCAACTCTGAAACCCTCAAGTGCACATTCCAGAGGGGATGGAGATCTGTTTGTGTGGCCAGCGTATGGACAGATAAGGGAATAAGGAGCTTCTGGGCATGGTTGTGGCCTGTAGCCTTTTGGGTAGCAAGGGAAGTCCTGGGACTCATGGGAGAGGAGGGCTCTGCGTGGGAGTGCTCTCAGCGCTGCCCGCCGCCAAGGTTGGAGCCCTGTTAATAAAAACCTGTTTCCTTAAGCACAGATTGTCGAGTCAGGTAGATTTAAGGCTCCGAGTGGCTGAGCTCTGGTTACTGCATGGTTACATGAATTCAAATGATAAAAGACATTATACGATTTTAAATACGGGCTCTCTAAAAACACTGGTGATCACGACATATTGTAAAATCTACAACTTGAAGGAGACAGTGAAATCACATCAAGCCAAAAAAAATAAATATGTCTATTCCCTTGACTCCTGCAGATTTATTGCTCTGGCCCAGGGGTAGCTTCCACATGAAACCCTCTTCGTGGAGACAGAAGCAACAGCTGGAGAGGACACAGTTACTACTGCTTTAAACCCTGTCATATGTGCTTCCACCGCTCAGTCAGTCCACAAATACCAGCATCACCAGTTGCAAAAAAACACACAATTTAAATGAGAATGAATTTCACACTTGAGGCAACAGGCAGCTTTACATTTGGATATGACATTCAGAGCTATGTAAAAATGCTACTTTGCATACAGAGTATTGAACGCTTTCCCTTGGAAACCAGTTCCTGTTCTGCATGCCAGGACCTAGGGAAAACTGGCACCTCTGACTGCCAGAGTCTTTCATTTAAGTTACAGAATTCCAAGAAGGAATATAATTTCCCTCAAAGCATTTTTTATGAAGAAAGGAAACGAGTAAACTTTTGGGGATTGGCTACAAGCACCCACAATGAAAAAACAGAGAATCTATAATTTCCCCAGAATTGGTAGTAAAAATGACTACAGAAATTTGCGAAATCACCATGGCTGGCATGGCTCTGTGGATTGAGCGCTGGCCTGCAAACAGAAGGGCCAGCAGTTCAGTTCCCAGTCAGGGCACATGTTTGGGTTGTGGGCCGGGTCCCCGGTGGTGGGCATGTGAGAGGCAACCACACATTAACATTTCTATCCCTCTTTCTTCCTCCCTTCCCCTCTCTCTAAAAATAAATAAATAAATGAATAATCTTTAAAAAAAGAAATTGCAAAATCATGCTAAGTAACATAGTACAGTTCACCCAATTATGTTTTTGTAAAACTAAAAGTTCTTGGAAAGCAATATCTGGATTTTTAAAACCTTAATTGTCAATATTAAGAGTTACTAGTCATTGAGGTTTTACCATGCCAAGGCTGGTGTGGCAGTTTTTATATAGTAACTCTGGTCCTCAAAACAATCCATCAACATACTGTTACTCTAATTTGAAAGAAGGAAATTAAAGGAAATGGATAAATAATTCACCAGAGGTTACATTTAAAATACATTAATGATTTGAATAGCTTTGAGTTAAACAATTTCATTGCTGTTTCTTGCTTTATTCTACATTTGTTATTATTCCTTTTTTTGCTGGCTCTTTGAACACATTTAACTTAGAATTACTTAAAAACCCAAACAGACTCCTCTAGACCTTTCTTCTCTTCCCTGGCTCTTTTCCTTTACCTGATAATTCTCAAAATCCCTCTCTTCTCCATTCTGATATGTAATTTTTATTTAATGTGCTTATCCCCAAACTATTTCTCAACTAAATTTCAAGGTTACACTCCTCGAAAGCAACATGCAGACTTTAGAAGTGAAGATCATCATAAGTGCATACCTGTGATTGGTCCTCCAGTTTGCAAACAAGTTACATAGGTTCAGGAGGTCACCTGTCTTCCCTTGAAGACATCCTTCTGTACCACATTTCTTCACCAGCATGCAAACTGCCATCACCTTCTTGTTTAGTTATTGTCAACGGCATGTGAGCTAATGTTTATGTCTATCTATTTTTAATAAATAAGAACTTAAGTTTGGTAAAGAGGGCAGTATTTTAATACTATGTCTTCTTTTCAAAGCAGATGCATTTTAATTCAGATAACTAAAAACCACTCAAATTCCTGACCACAGAGCTGACGTGTAATTAATCTTTGATAAGTTATTAATACTCTTTGTAAAGTTTTAAAAGACATTACTAGGGACTGATAAAATTATTAAAATCTGAGAAATTAGCCCTGCATATACGAGTGAGATATTTTACTATCTTTTTAGGTGGATTATGAACTTGAATATTAAATGGGTGGAAATGTGCCATTTTGCAAAGGGTGGCTTTTGCAGACATTTGCGTGGCATTTGTAAAACCATTCACCCCCTAATGTGCATTCTCTTCCTTTGTTTTCAATCCAATTGTCTTACTTGCATTCAAACCTCTAAAATAGAAGAGGAAAAAGTATACAAATATCCAAGATGGTGCAATATTAAAACTGCACGTCAGATACCATAAAACACATAATTGAGGATGGATGGCAATAATAACTTAAGAGACTCAGTACAACTGGGATTGGCTCCTTTGCCATTTCCACATACTTAATACTTAAGTGGACATCATTGTTTCCTTAGATAGTTTTCTAATCTTGAACAAGATAATAGAGACCAATGCTTTGTAAAGTGTAAAATATTAATTGTATCATGGTATGATCATTAGGGCCATAAAGAAGACTGCTTGATCACCTAGTTTAAGTTATAGACATTCTCTACAGGAATGCAAACTTCCACATAACTACGTATGGACATGCTAGCACTATCATTTTGCATTCTCTTAAATTTAAATTAAAATTTAGCAACATACAGTTGAAATACATTGTACAGATCTGTCAGATTCTATAGAAATATAATTTCCTGGTAATAACTAACACACATTATCCTGGTGGGAATATATAAGCAATTTCAATGATATTACATAACTTCTTCCTCAAGATTTGAAAAGTTTTAGATGGAGCTTCCAAAACCCATTAATTATGTGGAGGCTCTCACAAAGCCAGACATCCAGGAAGTCTGGTGTCTTCGCTGCTGTGCTAAAGTGGGGCCCATTAAGTGGTCTGCAGACTTCCTTTCCTTTCTTCTGTGTATTCAGACAATTGATTAATGATGGCAAGAAAACACAGTAAGATCCACAGTATCTTAAAATAGCAGAAGGGTTTTTTCCTCCCACTTTCTTGGGCCTGTCATTTTTATTATAGAAAAAAAAAGCAAATACAGATATCTCAGACTTAGCATCAGAGCCATCTCTGAAGCCAACATCATTTATTCCAACCTAGAAATAACTATTATGATCAATCAGGCATTTCAAATTGAGCCACTTCAAACTGTTGGGGAATTAATATACATATTTCACTTGACTTTCCCCTCATAGTCTATCTCCTTTTGGGCCCAGGAGATAGAAATTATTCATAATGTAGTCATAGACAGTTTCCTTCAGTGTATTCCTAGAAAACAGACTATGTTAGAAAGTTACAAGGTAATTACATATTGCCGTGCTTTCAGTAGTGAGACACTTCCAAATTTTAGAGATGTCAAAAATAGTGACTGAGATATATAATATAAATATTGTATATGTGTGTGTCTGTGAGAGAAGGAGGAAGAGGAAGTAGGAGACAAGTTAAAACTTCACAATAGAAAAATTCAGTGAGTGAAAAAAGTTACTTCTCTAGGTATCTACCAGCACAATCATTTAAATATATTCTTTGCAAGTTTTGTGTGAAAGCAAAGATTCCAGGTATTTGATTTTATTTCAAAATTAATAACTCTCATGGATTCTGAATCATTCCTATCATGACTACATTGGACCTGACCTTCTAGAGTGAGAGATGTAGAGAATGAGCGAGATTTATCAACAGGCTAATGACATGGGTTAATGACCAACAGGGATAATGTATCTTGAAGAGGCAAAGAATATTTTAGACATTCTGTTGACAGAGAAAAAAAATGGGTTGGTGATCTGTCTCCTGCATTGTCAAACTATAGCCCATAGACTATGGCCATTGTTTTTACTTCTTCACTTTCCATTCATTCTGTAATCTCAACCAGCACATCATCCCCTTTCCACTGAGTAAGTACTTTTCAAATATTACCAAGTGTTAAATCACAGACCTTTGCTTCTTTATTTCTTTTCCTTTTTAAGCAGCACATGAGATAGTGACTATCCTGTTTTTCTTGAAAATCATCTTTTTCTGGAATTAAATCTCTGGCATTCTCCTATTTCCTTTTCCCATTTTCCCACCTTTCTAAAGCAGGAGTCACACACATGGCCAGGAGCCAGGCCAGTAACACACAGGAGAAAGCGGGTAGAGTCTCAGAAGGTGAATGGCCAGAGAGTGGATGGGACTATGACCAATTAGAAAGTGCAGCCCCTCTCCCGTCACCCCAAAAAGATTTGAGCTGATTTGTTCTCACACAAGAATATAGGCCCGATGTTCCTATATCTTCTGATATCTTAAATATGGAATTGCATATTTTAAAAGGAATTTGCCTGCTCAACCAAACACATTAGCTCTGAGGCTGCCCATGTGTAAGAGCTGCCCTAAGTAATTTTGATCTTACTCATGGGTTCCCTTTCTCTATGTCCTCCTAAACATATACAGTTTAGCAAGTTTCTGCCTGTGGTCTTCTTGGCTTTCCCTTTAGTGTCTTCCCAGTCATCCTATCCAACCCTTCTTGATGTCGAGGGTCTCACACCTGTACAACTCTATTTCCTTTGAGTTGTTGGGATCTGATTTTCCGACAAATAATTGTTCACGTTTGTCCTGCTCGGCACATCTGAAGCTGTACAAACCAAATAATTTTCAAACTTTAGTCATTCATTTTCCACACCTGTTTATTAAAGCCTGTGACTGGGGTTCCAATGATAACTCTCTCACTTAGTAACATGTGGCCTTAGGTAAATCAGTACTTTACTTCTCTGTGCCTCACTTTTCCTACCTGGAAATGGGCATAATAGTAGTCCCTATGCTACAAGTTAGCATAAGGATCAAAATTAGTGACTAGATAACAGAATACAAATTTTTATTTTTGTTTCCCTGGATTCGTGGAAGAGACCTCAAAACAATGCTAAATAATTTATTCAGGTCTTGCTAACAGAGTGTTAATCTAGTTTTGTGATTCTTAGCTCTTCAATCACTTTGAGGGCATATAACAAGTGGTACGAATTAATTTTTAAATAATGAAAGAAGTTGTGTTTAAAGAGAAAGTTATTTTTTAACTGAGTATAATTAACTGAATATAACTATATGCCCTTCTAAAGGTATAAGATATATTAACCTATTTAATAATCCCCAAAAGAATATGATCAAATAAGTTCTTTATTAGCCCCATTTTATTTATTTTTATTATTATATTTTTTATTGTTGTTCTATTACACTTGTCCCAATCTCCCCCTGGTACTCTCCCCTTCGTCACGCACCATCCACCCCCCATGCCCCCAGTCAACCCTCACCCTGCTGTCCTTATCGACGAGTCATTTATCCCTGTTCCTTGACTAGATTCTTCCTCTTCTTCCCCGCCTCCCTTATCCCCCTCCCCTCTGGTTCCTGTCAGTCTGTTCCTTGTTTCCATGCCTCTGGTTCTATTTTGCTCATTTGTTTCCCAGACAAAACAAACAAATGAGCACTATTAGTATATGATGGAACTGAGGCTCATTAGGAACATACCAAATGTAACAGAGCCTCAGTGGAGAAGCTAGAGTAGGCGGGCCGCAGTCTGGTCCAACGTTGCAGCAATTCATTACCGTCCTAGATACCACGTTTGGAGTTGTCAGGGGGTGCTGCCTCCTCCTCCCCTCTCCTGGAATGCTTCCCTGAACTTTTAGCCAAGTGTAGAAGGTTTTTGGAGGACCACTCTGAGTGCTTGATACGTGCTTTCTGGAAACTGGGAAGCTCCTGAGCTGGTATCAGACCCACATCTGAGGGTGAAAGACTGGAGAGTGGAACTTCCTTTAGAGGCACAGTGCAGGGCATCCTCCCCATGGGCTGCAGGCCAGCCCCACACAGTCATCTGCGGGGGGCCTGTGAAGAAGGGGTTAAAAGACAAGAGCAGGACACGGTGGGGACAGAGGGAAGTGCCCGTGCCTGAAATTGAGTTAAGCCTGGACTAGGCAAGGGAACTTTAAATTGAATTTGAAATTAAAGTTTTGATTATATAGAACTATCCTTTTTAATTGGATCACACCATAAAAATTGAGAGTGACTAGAAAAATCATGGGATCTTTCTGGGACTTCATCCAGAAGGAGGAAAAAATGACCCAAAGTGGAACTGAGCAGAGCAAAGATGTGATGATGTTCTGTACATCTTGGCTGGGACCACAGTCATTTGCTCCTCGACCCTCCTTGTTATTTCCAAAAAGAAAGGTTCCATTCTCTAACGTGGCAACCAGAGCTTTTTACCATTTGACCCTTATTTCTACCCCTTTTACCTTTATCTCCCATCATATCCAAACCCAAATCCAGTCACACTCCAATGACATACACAGAATGCATGTGTGTCATTTCACACCATTAGGCCACTCATGGCTCATGTGAGCCACCGGCCTGGCACGAACTTCATTCAAGCCCACTCTTCAAATTTACTCAACTCCTTAAGGTCGAGCTGATGCTCTACCTCCTCAAGGAAGCATTCAGAGATCCCCCGAAATGGGGTTAGTCACAATATCCTATCACATATCTATTATTTTATCCTTTTAAAACATAATTAAAATCAGTGCTTTATACACCTTTGCCATCTACAATATTGTGAATAAATTCCCTGATGAAAGGAAGCCATTTTGTCTTTCTTAGTATTCCACAGAGCCCTTAGAAATGATGTGCACACAGAAGGCTCAAAACAATAACAAAATTAAAATTCAATGAATGTTATGACCTGAAACCTTTCTCACATTCAAAGCACCGTGCAAAAGTCTCAGGACAATCTATACCATATAGATGTTCGGAAGGTGTGCTGTGTATTAACCTACTTAAGCCTCATAAGAATCTGATGAGATAGGTCTTTTTTAGTCTCATTTTACAAGTGAGGAAACTAAGGTAAAATAAGTACTTACACAGAGCCTGAGAGGAGAAACATAGGTGGTCAAGAGTTATAAAGGTATTTTTTTGTTTGTTTTTAAATAAAGGAAGTAATGACATCTAGATATAGTCATATCGAAAAGCAATTTAGAAAAATAAAATGTTCCACTTGTCACACTGGTCCTTATACTTAAATATTAAGGAATTATGGCACTAGAATGCATATATGCCAGATAAGTAAAAATAAATATTCAGTTATGAGTAGATACAAATTTCAAAGGACAGTGGACCATGAACCCAACTGATAACTCACAAAGAGTGTCTGTGTGTGTGTGAAATGTGTGTGTATTGGACAGTAGAACTTCTGGATGACTCACTTTGAGGAAGGAAGAATTTGTTTTGTGCTCTTCCAGATGTTCAATTTAGGGCTCTAGAAGCAAGCCGCTAGAGCAATCATGGATTGCTGTAGGCAGATAGCCAGCTATATTTACCAACATAGAAAGAGAATTTTAAACACAGTTAAGATTGGGAAGCCCTATAAAAACAAATAAACCAAAAAAATAGACATACCACTCAGCATCTGCAAACTGCAAAGAAAAAAATTCCTCTGGTCATTATTTCTGTTAGATGATGAACAGGACTTAACAACCATAGGATTTACACTGTCTGTCGTGAGGCTCAGTCTAGCTGGACAGGCAGCTACACTGGCTAGTATCACGGTCCCATTGAGAATTATTATTACTGATGCTGTGCAGCAAGCAGCTGAGGCTGCACAAATAGGCTGGACAAACTGCAAACACACAGAGAAAAAGCACCCTCCCTCTGTCCTGAAACTGAGCAGAGGCTGCGACAGCACCTCACCTTTCAGCAATCCCTTGGCCTTATCAGTCACTCTTTCTGAAAACTACAAATGTGGGACCAAAAAGAGAATGAACTTAATCAAACTTTTTGACTATTCAGTTCTTTTCTTGATGGAATTTTATCTATTTATTTTGAATTTTACACCAGGAAGCTACAGTATTTAATATTAACAACATCATTTTCTTGTATAAATATGTAGCTTTGTATGAACTTTACTGATTATCTGAGTCCTCAGATACTAATTTCATTTAAGTTACCTTGCTCCAGTTACTCAGTTCTTCCTAGAGTCAGTTTCCTCATTTGTAAAATGGGGAAAACCCAACTCAATGAGTTGTTCAGAGGGTTGGATGAGTGAATTGCTGAGAAACACTCAGCGCGATGAACACAGAATAGAGGCTCCATCACTCAGTTCCCACCAGCATTGGATAATACACTGTCACTGTCCAGCATCCGTCTATATTTACTAGTCAGTGGTACTTAGTACACATTGAATTGTGTTTCATTACATGCACATTACATATTATATATCACCCAGTTGAATCCCTTCCTTTTAGTTACAGAAACTAAGAGCCAGAGATACTTATTCACTTCTCTGAGGTGGCTCTGTTATATTGAAAAGAAAAGACTGCACACATTGGAGATGAGTACAATAATACATATATCTAGAATCTTGAGAGGAAACTAAAGAATGATAAAACATTATCATTGTCTGATGTTGTTAGTCTTCTAATCCTTTGAAGAGCTTCTTCTGAAAAGGACTTTCAGAAATAGAATAGATACCAAAGAAGTTTTGCCACAGATTCCATCTTAAAAGACCTGACGATACAATCTAGTTCAGTGTAGGCTACTGGATATTTTTCAGTACTATAAACTGTGCTCCTCATGTCTTTTTTTACTTGGTGGATTATTTCTATGCAACTTTAATCCCAAACTTCTTTATGAAATAGTTAAGAATATTCTTTAATTGAATCTAGTATATCTTTAATGAGCATCCTTTGTATATCGATAGCTAGGGAATGAAAAAAACAAATGATAGCTTTAATCATGTACAAACAGAAAATTATAATGCAGTATTATTGGCAAGGCTATGGAAGGAAGGGATTTAGTAAATTTTTGTTAGTTTCCATGTACTGGAAAATAAGAAATCCCTGGAAAACTTAAAGAGGCAATAAAATATTTATTAGTAGGAAGACTAATGAACAATGGCACCACATTTTACAAGCACACACTGCTTGGGGCATGACTAAGGTATGGGAAATGTGTGAAAGTAGTCAAAATGTTGTCAGGACAGAGAGATGGTGGGCCTTTACTACGGAAACTTTTCATGGAATTTTGACTTCATTAGTAAACCATTGAGGGTTATAAAGTAATAACAGATTAACTTCACTTTTAAAGATTTAACTGAGACATTATAGAAGGTGATAAGCATTTGGGAAAGAGCAGCTCTTGGGCCCACTTCAATGGTTCTGTGCTAAAAAATCACAGCTAATTTGAATATTCACTGTTTGGAAACAGGAAGACAAATAACCTGATGACAACTCCTCAACAGCACGCCTGTATATCACTGCAGCACGACTCCCTTCTGTTGCCACAGACAACAGAACATAAACTCATTGGCAATGACATACCCATCAGTCCTCAACCATATCCCTATTGAGAAACTGAATTTGCACAATAGCTTTTTGAAAGCCTGTCACTACGTCAGTGTGGCCTCTCTGTCGCATTTCTCTGTGGGGGCTGACATTTTGCTGATACTTCATCAGGCTGGGCTGCCTGCTGAGAACCAGATTGGTAAGGGATGTGCCCCTCACTGCTGGAAAGAATGGGAGATGCATTATTTAAATACAACTTATTTTGCAGCAGTTTTAAAAATCAGATTTAGAGCTGCTTCTGAGAGGTTAAAAGAATAATATTGCACTTCTCTTCTCCACATTTGGCGATGCTTACTTAAGACTTTTAACTTTTCTTCTAATAGTTTTTTATTGCTTTTTTTTCTTTTGTTCAACATGTACTCATTTTTTTCTGCCTTAAATAACTGCCTTCTTTTTTACAACAGTGTGTCATAAACAACATGCCAGCCCTGCTTTATGGTGGGTGTATTACCGGTAGTTGGAATACGGCTTATGGGTCATTTAAGGGAACAAATGATCCCCCTGGATCTGAGGCAACCCTCCAACCACACAAAGTCTAGAGAAAGAGTGAGGCGCCGGCTCCACTGATGCAACTTAACGTCTTTTGTTTGTTTTTGAATCTTGAAGCAGCTGAGCTAAACAATCAATTCTTTTTGTTTTAAAAATAAAATAGGCTAAATATATGGTGAAATTTTTGTTGGTTGGAATTATTTATTTTCTGGTTAATTATGTCAGCCACAAAGGTCAAACTAGTTATCTTTAGAAAGAGCTAAGCAAAATGGACACCTAAAAAGTAATTGTTTCTTAATATCAAAAGAGAAAGAAATTAAGAATTTTTTCTCTGTGTTCAGAATATAACATTTGCCAGCCATGGCTGTATGAGACCTGAAAGTAACAGCTCAGAAAAGCCAATTGTTAAATTTTTAGGAATTTTTGTGAGCCAGTTTGTATCACATTGGTTACTTGAAATCACAGTGATGGGGGTATTACACTGTGGAAATTAGAAAATGCTACAAACGAGGGCTTTTCTATTTCCGAGAACCAGTTGGTTAACATTTAGCAGCTTACCTCTACAGAAAACTTACACCTGTGTTCAGTATGGTTTAATGATATTTAATGACATTTGATCATCACCCTTCCATTATGATTTGCCATTTCATGATGTCTGATCATATGATGTTTAAAGCATAAATTGTACTTGTAATTAGTGTCTCCCTGCTAGTGTCTTCTCTCCCACTCTCTCTCATTTTCTCACCTTCAGCAGTGGAGGGGACTATTCTGTAAATGCTCATAAAAATATGGCAGCATTCAGAGAAGTAGTAACAATGTGACTGAGGACAGACATGGAACTCCTACAGAGAGGGAACTGAAGTGCTCCCAGAAAGCATTGCAGGCACACCACATTTTATTGCTCTTCGCTGTGTTGTGCACATGATGCCTTATTTTTCAAACTGAAGGTCTGTGGAAACCCTGCATAGCGCAAGTCAATGGGCCCATTTCCAACAGGTTCTTATGGTGGATAGCATTTTTTAATCATAAAGTATTTTTAAATAACAGTATGCACATTTTTAGACATAATGCTATTGGATACTTAATGGGCTAGTATAGTATAAACAAAACTGTTATATGCACTGGAAAATAAAAAAACTTCATGTGACTTGCTTTATTAAGAAATTTGCTTTATTTTGGTGTTCTGGAACTGAATCTGTAACACCTCCAAGGTATACCTGTACTAGGTTCTTTTAGTGTTTTTTTTTTTTTTTAAGTTTTAGTGGTACTGCAAAGCAATGCTCAATATTCACATCATGTGAAAGATGAAAAAAGTCTTAAATTAAAAGATCCACAAAAAGAGCAACAAGTTCAATTAGAGGGAAGGAAAACATCTTCTGTATTTGGAGAAAGTTAAGCCCACCAGACAATATTTTTTTAAAAGACAATGATTTTACTTGGATATTTAGTCAGTGTTTGGTCTGAAGATGATTTATTTTCTCCCGATTGTTAAGGGGGAAATATAAAGTAGTAAATATGGAAAAGACAAAAATGCACAAAGGAGAAAAATAATCCTCCTTTGTCCAACCATCTAGAGGTGGCCACTGGTAACAACTGCTGTCCTTCGTGCTACAAGTTTCCGTATACACACATGGGCACGTGTGCTTACAAATTTGGACCATTCTTTATATACATCGCTTAATGTCAATTTAATGTCAGTTCTCCTGACATTACACATTCTTCCAAAACATGAATCTCAGTGACCTCAGAAAAGTCTACTGATGTGTCATCAAATTTGTTTACTCCGTCTCCTTCTGGTGGGTATTTAGGTTGTTCTTTTTCTGTATTTTACTATCATAAATAATGTTGAGATTAAAAAAAGGTTGGGACCATATTTCAAGTTATTTGATAAAATGCCTGATTTACAGGGTGGAACTGCCCTTTGCAGAGACGGTACATTCTCACAGAGGATGGGAGTGAGTGTGCATGGAGCCCCAGCTGCCACCCCGTCCAACACGGCTTATGGAGTGGGGGAAAAATACAAACTATCATAATACAGAGTGTTTTCTAAAAATGTGAAATAAAATCCCTTTTTAAAAAAGAATTATTTTCCCCATGTAATTGCATTTATAACTTTAAAAAATTAGAATTTATACAGAGCTAATATCTTTAGAAAGAACTTTTTGATCACTTCTACCTCTAAAACATATTATCTGGTATTGCTCATAAGTATTTTAAGTTCATTATGCAGAGTAACTACGTTTTAGAATTCTGTAAGGCTCATAAGAGACTATTCAGAGAAATGTATGCTTTTCTTAAAACACAAGCCTTTTATTTAATGCCACACTTTCTTTGTAGAGTATGCATAAAGCATTTTTAATGAGTCCTGGTTCCATTCATTTTACTAAATGTATTATTATAATAATTATATAATGTGTGTTTTGTGTCTATGTGTGTAAAATCAGATAATAGCACATAACACAAAAGTTGAACTGGACTAGGAGTTGGGGAATATTTTCGCCTATTCAATTCACTACATTATCTTATGTATCAGGTTGCCTACACACTTAGGACACTATTGCTGGTGATCAAAAATATCTTAAGACTATCATATTATATTTCCTGGGGTTTGAAATCCTAGAATGGAAAAGAGTTATAATTATTAGATTAACATTGTAAAGAATGGACAGTTTATCATTCTCTTCACATGTTTTTAAATTATTTATATTACCTTGACAGTTGGAACAGTGCAAACTTTGTCACTACCTGCTTAATAATTATTCCATTAAAGTTGAGTTAGACAGAAAAATGTCACTTCACTGTAGAAATGGCAAGTAACTATCTTTTGAATATGTAAATTCTTACCTTTAAGCTTTTTTTTTTTTTTTAAGCAAACAAGTAGGTTAAGGATAGCCAACCACGGCAGCAACACACTTTTTTTTTTTTTTTATATGTTTGAGATTGCTTGTCAACAGAGCCAGAATGACAGGCCTAAAGTAAAAACTACCTGGTTTTTCTCTAGAAAAATCGCCAGGCAAGAAGAACTTTATCCTATCACTGTGTCTTGAAGGTTATCCTTGGGGGCAGTAATGGATTCCCCGAATGATCAGGTGATTAGCTGAGTGCTAAATACTACTCAAGTATTACATAGTGAGCTTACATTTAGGTTTGATGTTCTCGCTGGTTTATGGAAATTCCTAAGCACTGAAGGATAACTCAAATCACTCTTTACACCAGATAAAATAATAGATCATCACAAACAACAGACTTTTGCTAACCTTTATTAGACATATTTAAAATAGTAATATAAAAATAATATTGTAATAAGTATGTAGGTTGTCAGATGGGTTACTAGGCTTATCAGGGTGATCACTTTGTAGGTTATACAAACATCTATTCAATACAATGATCACCTGCAACTAATGTAATATTGTGTCAAAGGTAATAAAAAATTACAAATAAACAGCATTACGATCACTTAGCCCACAGTTTTCCTCAAGCCATCAAGTTACTGCGGCCCCCTGCTGAGGGGGTCCAGGAGGCAGGACACGCAGGGCTAACAGAGGTGATGTACGAATCGCGAGCAAAAAAGGAGCCAGCGGGGCAGTAGTTCTACTGACTCTTTGAAACAGATTCACTTTAACTAATAGATTTTGATTGGTTTATAATCTGCTTCCACTCTGACAAGAATTACAAATATGGTCTAATGGATTCTTCAGAGTGCTTCTCAGTGTAGCTTTAAGTACTGTGCAGATTGGGTGCAGAGATGGCTGCAACTCTATCTCCCAGTTTGCCGGTCTTGTGCCAGGAGATTTTGTTACTCCTCCCATCAGAAGGTAGAAGAATCTCTTCCTTCTCCCCTTGAATCTATCTGGCTGGCCTCATGATTTGTTTTAAGCAACAGAACGTGGTAGGAGCAACGGTGTGTGGCTTCTGAAGCTGTGCAGTGAGGAAACCCATGCTAACCTTGTGGAAATGCTGCAGACACGACTGGTTTCTGGCTGAGAAGCCCAGGTGGGCCCGTTTCCCAGATGACTTACTGGGAAGCAGCCATAGGCGACTCCAGGCTGGACCAGCAGGAGAGTGATCTCATCAACCCACAGGATCAAAAGAAATAATAAATCATTGTTTTAAGCCACCAAATATTGGAATGGTTTGCCATACAACAGGAGGTCATTGAAAGATGTAACCTAACATAATATCTCATAGGGAAGTTAGGAAAAAAAGCATTTATAAAGCTAAGAACTTTATTGCCTTTTTTGGTTATCTTCTCTAGATTAATGACTTACGCATGGTACAGGCTTTTCCTGTGTAACCAGGAGGGCAGTCACAGTTTCCAGTTTCTTTGCTGTACTGACCTCCATTCTCACAGGGTCCACAGGGAAACTGGCAGTCTGATCCCCATAGGCCATCAGGGCAGGCTGGTAAAACAAGAAAGAGAAAGAAGAGAGCTAAGACTTGTAATAAATCAAGACGGTCCCAGATTTTTGCTGTAGCCTAAGTGTGCTGGAAAAGTGATGTGTGTGCGTGCGTGTGTGTATGTGTGTGTGAGTGAGTGCCTGAGTGTACCGCTGAGCAGCAAACAAACATTTGAGTAGCCTCCAAGGATTTATAGCACTTCCAAAACATTCCCTGAAGAAATCAACATGATGGTGTATCTTGTCACTTTAGAAACACAGATACAGAGGTTGGCTTTTTTTTTTTTTTTTTTTTTGCTGAAAATGTGGTTTTTCAGACAGTAACAATGGAAGCAATTTTGATATATGCCTTTGGAGGCAGTTGCACAGAACAAAACCTGAAAATGAGATGCAATTTGTACAGGAAGCTTAGAAGGCATGGTGCTGGGGAAGCTGTCCCCAAATGGCTGCCTGAGTCCTGTTTTCCTAGTCTTTGCTTCTATTGTAAACCAGAATAATCACACCAGAGGCTTGTAATTTGTGTATTTATAAGAGCGTACAATGATATAAAGTGGAGAAAGTGCTGCTTTGTTGAACATCCTTGGAGTGGGAAAAGACACCGGTGCTGCATGATCACTGGAGGCTCAGTAAGGGTTTCAGCACGCGCCCGACCATCGGAGCCACTGGAATTAGACACCCGGTAGAGAGCATCCTTTTCAAACAGGCAAAACAGTGAAGCTTTTCTAAACTTATTGCAACTGTGGAAAGTTACATCAGACCGAGTTGGCCTGTGAAGTATCTGCTTTCCTGGGCAGAGTTCCTCTGAATAACAGAATTATTCAATTTTCTGGGGTGTTTATGCCATTTCTGGCTATTATCGGTTGACCACTTACTCGGTGCCATACACTTTACATAAATGAGCTCACATTTTCATAAAAATTACCAGTACATAAGCAACTTTGCCTTCATTTAAAATAAGAAACTGAGGCTTACAGATGTTGAATTACTTTCTCTGGGTCATACAGCTCATAAGGAGCAAAGTCGGAATGGAACTCGGATCCTCTGGCTTCTGAAACTGGTGCTTTTGGGCACTATACCAAACTTATACTGCAATACTAGCTACTCAGCATCTTTCAAGTCCATAAACCTGCTCTCAGAGACCCACCAGATTTCAAATTAAAATTCATTTAATGTGGAACTATTGTAACAAAAATCTGTCATTATAATGACACACGGATCGAATGAGCCTCCTTAGATGGACTCAAGGGGCCAGCTCAGCCACAGCCCGCTACATCAGGGGTCTGCCTGCAGCTGGGCTCCAAAACACCCCAGGCTACAAACTAATCAAAACAAAAACACTGGCTGGTTCTTTGCCGCCCCCCTTCTCTTTCCTTTTTGCTATATCACAGATTCATGTAGAAACCAGCTCTTCTGCTCTTAGAAGTCACTGTTGATGGGCTAAATGAGCCCTGGTACTGATTGTAGAGAGCACAGTTCATTAGTGCCATTGAAACAATTTGCGGTCTTTAATGAACTATTCATCTGCAATCTAGACACAGGTCTGGAGTCAAGGTTTTTAAAGATTCATCTAGCTCTAGGAGCACTTGGACCACTTCACTCCTTTGAAAAAGAGAAAGAAAAACAGGCCTGATTTTCATCATGCACATGTCTTGGAGAGCTCTTCCTGTCTTGATTTCTGCTGCCAATCAGGGTGATCCCATTCACCCACTCTGCTCTGATTCATAATTTCATTTTGTGGTTAGACAAAAATATCGGAATTGGACAAAGTTATCTGATTGAAAAATAATATGTTTTTCAGAGATTATGGTGACCTCTCTATTTTGCTGATTTACATATACTTTCAGCTCATTTCCCTTCACAGTGGGAATCTCAGAAGCATTTTCCAATGAAGTAGATTCAGCAGCTACTTTAAGAAAATGTTATCAGAATAAATTAAATTTACCCAGGTATTGTCTCTTCATGCATTGCCTTCCAGGGCATGGCTTCTCTAGTGGGGAGATGAACAAGGGCTGACTCGAGCCTTGAAAACCAGTTGAAGCAGGAAGAGGTTTAGAGACTGGCATGGGACCCACTTTTATACCACAGAAAACACATTTGTGTAATGTCAGACTTCTCTTTCTCCATGCCCACGTCCCCACTGCTTAGAAAGTCACAACCCAGCTTCCTAAATAGCGCCCACTCCACAAAATCTAGATGGACATTGCTTCTTACGTGCTCCATTTCAATAGCCACAGGACGACCTAGGAGGCCTAGACACTTCCTCCCTTTCAGTCAGCTCTGACAGGCCCTGCGGCTCTCTGAGGATGAGGATGCCAGGAGTAGCACACCGTACACAAGGCCAAGGGCAACCCCAAACCCAGGGCCTGTGTCTGTGAGTTCACCCAGTGCTATGATGGCTTCTTTTCAAACTCATCAAATCTCCTCCTGAATTTAAACAAGAAGTTTAAACAATTGCCTTTTGGGTCACATCAAAGGCAAAAAGTTCACTTGCTGATAGTTAAAATCATTTCATTTGTTATGTGTCCAGTGTTGCTATATATAAGGAGGGAATCCCCCCGAAAAACTGAAATTATCTTCTGGAGAGTGGGCTCCTTGTAGTACAGGCGTTCTAGGAACCCATCTGCATCAGTGTGCCGACTGGTGTGGTTGTGAGAGGCTGCGTTTGGCTTCAGTGAATTTTTTTTTGAAGACTCTTTCAACATGTTTGCCAATTTTTTGATGGGTGATATATGAGAACACCTGCCCACACCGTGTTGAACGTTCAGCAGTTTTTCACCACATATGGCATGACCCCCATGCCCCACGCTTTCTATTCACCCGATCTTGCCTCAAGTGACTTTTTTGTGTGTCCCTAGATAATGAAAATCCTCAAAGGAAAACATTTTGCCAATGAGGAAGAGCTGAAACAAAAACAGGCAGAAGCACTAAAAGGCATCAAAATAGATGAGTTCAAAAACTGTTTGGAGCAGTGGGAAGGAAATCTCAATAGGTGTATTACATCAAATGGAGAGTACTTTGAAGGTGACTGAAGTTTCAACATTTAAGAATAAATACACAATTTTTTAGAAATAAATTCTGGGCTTTTGGGTCCCCCCTTGTATCATAGAGAAAAAATGTTATGATACTTTTCCTTTATTAAAATAGTAACAAGTGCTTAATGTAGAAGTCATGATAACATGAGAGCTATCTATAAAGAATAAAGTCAAAGATTCACATTTATGTATCCATTTAAGAGCACACTAAATGAGCAAGTCCTATATGTCGGGATTGTCCTAGGAGTTTGGGGATACTTTGGTAAACAAAACAAACAGCTATCCTCCTGTGGGCTTAGTTTCTAGCAGGAAGGACTGGCAATAAATACTAGGCATAATAATAATAATAATTATAGAATATGGTATATTAAGAGATAATAAGCACTTTGGGAAAATTTTAAAAAGTTCAAAGACATGCAAATTTCAATTTTAAGCAGCATAGTACTGATAAGCTTCAGTGAAAAAGTGGCATAGACTTTCTGAATAAGCAAAAGAGCCCTGGAAATACCGGGGGAAGATGAGGCCCCAAGCAGAGAATGCCATGACTAAAACCTTGAATACCTTTGTCCAAATTTTACATGCACCCGTCCACTTACATCTATATATGTTACTGATAATCAGAATTATGATGTACATAAAGCTTTATATGTATAGATTTATAAAAATTATTTATGTAATATCTAGAAATTTGAGAAAGAACCACACTGAAAACTATATTTAAATTTTCCCAAATTCTTCTATGGTTAGAATCTTTGGATTGGATTTGTTTGAATGATCTGTCTTCAGATATAAAGAAAATTATTTTTTTTAACTCTGAAAGGTAGCAGCGCTTTTGGTTGATTCGTTCACCTCAAAGAAGTGATTAGCCAGCTGTAACCTTCTTAGGACAAGGTTCTCTGTGGTGTGACCCTTCTTCTCTCCTTGCTCAGGCTAGCACGGGGACAGCTCACGGCAGAGGCTGAGATGACAAGGTTAGATAACTTTATTGCCCTGTGTCTCAGTTTCCTCACCTGCAAATCGGGGATTGATAAAGTTTACCCATCTCCTGAGGGCAGTGGCGGGTTAAATAATTAATGATCAGATGGTGCTGAACAAAGGCTGAGCATTGTTATTAGAGAAGAAAGAAAATTTATCATCAGATTGTACCTTTCTGGCATCTGTTACCTTGGTAACCGGATTTGCAGGTGCAACTGCCATTTTTGGCGCTGCATTCCAGGGTGTTGTCCTCCACACACTGGCATTCTGAGGAGCAGCCAGCTCCATAGGCCCCCTTGGGACAGTCTGCAAGCAGATTGAAGTGAACCGTCACCTGAAAACCATGCTTTGGCTTTTCTTTCTTTTTCTACATTGTTAGTGCACAGGCATGTGGTTCTGTGGGGCCTGATTACGGGGAAAACAAGAGGATCATCCTAACTGCCAAAACAGCAACACCACCAACAAAACGGGGAAACAAATGTCTTTTGAGTCAGGTAATTCATTTGCTTTTTTGGCAACTGGATGTGAACAGTGAAGCCTGAACTACTTAAAAGGCTTTGGGGCTTCTGGGAGAGAAACTGCCTCTCAGTGTGCCCCAACCGTGCTTATAGTTAGTTTTCTCCAAGGACTGTGCAGGCCTGGCAGCCCCATATTCATCCTGCATCCTGCCGTGGCTTGGAGATGATGGACAAGCGTTGATGGCTGGGCTCACCATCGTTTTCCTTCCCTTTCATTATATGGTGATCGGAAATAATTTTACATTGTGCAGATGACACAAAGCTTTCATCGTGACAGCAGCATTATCTTGGCCACATCTTTAGCAAATGGTGCTTGCCTTTCCTTCACTGTTTTCCCCACGCCACTGAGTTTTATGGATGATAGTGAACACGGGAATTATAATCTGAAAAAGTCCTACCTTTGCCTTCGGGAAAACCTACCCTTAGATCTCTCTTTGAGGAGTTACTTACAGTAATTCAATTCCCTTGAATTATACTTCTGACAGTTTTTTCACCCCTGTACAGATATCTTAGGGACTATCAAATACAAGTCCTTCAAGTGCCCTCTATGGTATGCCTATATGGGCTTTGCTAAGAAAACTGCTTTTAAAGAACAAAATAAGCCATTTGGCTTTCTGGTGAATGGAGATTAACATCTTATATTAACATTTTCTTTTTTTTTTAAATAATTACTTTATTGTTGTTCAATTACAGTTATTTGCATCCTCTCCGTTCCCCTCCTCCCTCCCCCTGCAACCCCACCCCCTTCCCCAGCCTCCCTGCTCCCCCTTAGTTCTGTCCATGTGTCCTTTACCGTGATTCCTGAAAACCCTTCTCCCACTTGTCCCCTCCCCCCTCCCCCCTGCCTATTATTAGACTGTTCTTCATTTCAATGTCTCTGGTTATGTTCTGCTTGCTTTCTGCTTTTGTTGATATGTTAACATTTTCTAATATCTGCTATGATGAGCAGAGATCATTTAAAGTGGTGGTCACTATGCTGCTATATAGGGTGATTCTTGGCCCTGACAGGGATAGAGTTACCCCTAAAGCAGAACAGAATTATTAACAGGGCTCCTTTTCACTATTACTATTATCTTATTTGGATGGTAAATTATACTAATTCTTTTTCATCTTCCCTGTGGTTTCTAAGTTTTGAGTCCTTGCCCAGACCCGCCGTCCCCAAGGAGTCTCAGAGATACTGTCTTCCTTGATGGAGGCCTCTCCTGGCTCATTCCGGACACTCACTTCCCTGGGCTGACTTCCCTGCCCTCACTCTTTCTGGTTCAGCAGGTAGAACAGTGGTTCAGGGGGCAGCTCAGGCACAATGGAAAACTTAAATGCGATAGTTGAGTATTTTAAAAACATGTAACTGGAAACATGCTTAGAGGAAGAAGAAAGAGTGGGAGAAGTAACTTCTTTTGCCAATCCAGTGTCTACTCAGCATTTGTTACGTACCAAAATGTGTCCCCCCAAAATTAATATTCTGAAGTCCTTACCCCAGTACCTCAGAATGTGACCTTATTTATAAATTACGTCATTGCTGATGTACTTAGTTAACATGAGGTCATACTAAAGTAGTAGGATGGGGCCTCTGATCTGATACGACTGGCGTCCTTATAAATAGAGGACATTTGGACACAGAGACACTCATACAGAGAGAATGCCGTGTGAAGACTGGAGTTATGCTGTTACAAGCCAAGGAAGCAAGGAGAGAGTCCTGGAACAGATCCCTAACACCTTCAGAGGGAGCGTGGCCTGCTAACACGTGATCCCAGCCTTTCAGCCTCCAGAACTGTGAGGCAACAGATTTCTGTTATTTAAGGCAATCCATTTGTGGCACTTCACTATGAGAGCTCTAGAAAACTAATAGACAGTTGCAAACTCAAGCTTCTCAGGGCCAGGCAAGTGGCATGATTAAATGAAGCCTCCAATCTAAGTCAAAAGAGTCTTGAAGAATTGAAATGTGTATGTTTTTTCTAAAGATGGTCACATTCAAAATGCTAATGACTGTTAGCACCATCACCTGCTCTGGGACTGTTTGACCAGATGAGTTATGATTTTAATGTTTTTATGCCAAAACATCTGGCATTGTCTTATAAAATATTTAAAAGTTATTACTAAAAAATAGCGTGTACTTTGTTACCTGAGAGCAAGGATTTTCAACTAGTGTGCTGCAAGAATTTTTAAAACATGCAGTTCCTGACTGGTTTAGTCAGGGACACTGACCTCTTTTTCTTAGATTGTCAAATAAAAAATTGACAGTAGCCAACACAACAATAGCCATTAGATGTAAATGCCCTGTCTTGAACCGTAAGTATATAGGTCAGATAATAGAGTTGTGCCTTTTTAACACACCACATAATAAGGTTGTGTCTGATTGGTTAATTCTTGGTATCAGAAATCTTCATGTACAACTATAGGCACCTGATTCTTTAAAAAAATTCACTTTGATGCATAAAAAGTAGATAATTACTATTATTATATTTTCTGTAAATCAATTAAAATTATACCTTATTTTTGTCACATTGGCAAAAATATACTCTTTGGTGTGCCACAGAATTTTAATAGTAAGTCATATGTACCAAGAGATAAAAAAAGGTTGAACATCATTGCACTACAAGAACAGTAATAGAAATGATGTTCTCTTTGTTTCTAGGTGAGTTTCCTTCTCTTGGCATGTTCTAGGAGGTATACGATGTTCTGGAACACCCTCTGTGCCTGACCTTTCCACGCTCACACGTGCCTTGTCCCCTTCTCCATTGCTCGCCCAGGCCAGAACTTTCCTCATGACCCAGGTTCAGCTTTCCATGTTCCCTTCACTGGCTCCCTTTTTAGAGTATTCACAATTTGCTCTATGTTTTCTTGTAGTAACCTTTTATAAAATAGACAAAAGTCCATGGACATTCAACTGAAAACATGATATAAAACTCTAAAAGGTCTCTTATTAAGAAGTGGGTCAGGGAGTTACCGAGGCCCACCCAGGAAGGAGTGTTAGAGGAGGGCATACAGAGTAGGTAGACAGCAGCGTGGAGACTCTTTGTGACTCACAGGCGCTTGCATGCGGTTTCAAGACGGGATGGCGGGTACCCAGAGATATCTCATTACGAGAAATCCTGTACGTTACTTAGGAGGCTAAAGTACTTATTGGTGATCGTGTTTTCTCATATCTTTTGCAAAATGTGATGTGTGGTCAAAAAGCAAAATAAATAGATTGTTGCAGAAAATTTTAGGAAACGATATTTCTATGCACTAGAATCCAAAAATAATGGAGACTTTTTTCTGGGCCTTTTGATATTCAACTCCCATAAAGTGTCAAGTCTCCTTCTAAATGAGCTCTTAATAATCCTCTCTCAATAATTAACGTAATTACTAATGAGAAAAAATGTAAAGAATTCAGGAATATTTTTCTTTCATTCATCAAAATCTAGCTTCTCTAAAGTAAGTAGGCTAAATAAAGACTAGAACATAAATCGTCATATAGATGACTATATAAAATATATATTTTTAGTCTCTTCCTTTGTCTAATATATTTCTGGTACTTCTGAGCCTCCTTGCTTCACAGCGAGAGCAAATGTGGTGCCTGTGACTTACTCAGATGACAGAACCTCCCATAGCGCCCTGGCTCACACACGCAGGCACCGTACACCCTGTGGCAATGGCCATTGTTGGCACAGTTACATTTCCTTTTGCAGTTCTTCCCGAAGAGTCCTTTTGGGCATCCTAGAGGTAGAAGGACAAACAAAGAAAATATGAGCCCACATGCAAAACTTGCTAGAGCTGTTGTCACATGAAATAAGGAGCTTGCAAAAGGTGAGATGTTTCCAACGTGATTAGACCGAGGCTAGGGAGATATTTTAAAACCCACAAATAATGATGTTATGTACTCTACCTAAAATTCTACAATCACTGGACATTGCTGTCAGGTTAAGACTCCAAACTTAACAAGACTATGAGCCTCTACACTGGCTGAGCCCTCAAGGCACTAAGATCTCCCCGAAGGACTTTTGGTCCACCAGCTGAACTTCTTCTGGTTCCTCTAACACATGACGTGCTTGCAGACATCAGTCTGGCCATGCTCTTTTTTCATGTTCTTCCTGTCTCCTGTCCCCTCATGTTGTAGGCTTCTGCTTCAGCATCCTTTTTCTAGAAGTTTCTGTGTCTCACACTGTCTTTTTCCTCACAAAGCACACATTACTGTCTAATAGACAAATATTATTTAGGGGAATAAATAATTGGGATGCCAGCAGGAGCCTTCCTGCACCTCTCAGAGAGCAAATTAAACTTGGTTTCCATCTCCCCAGTTCCATGATCTGTGAGAATCTAATAAACTCCTCATGATTTCTGGCAATCCCTAAAGACTTATGTCTTCATTGACTCTCTGCCTGCAGCTGTTGGGCTTGGAAAAGCAGTTTCTCCTTTGGCTTTATCAACCCATGTAGAAAATGTGGCCTCTTCACTGATTTCCATGAAAAACCCATACATAGCACTCACTGGAATTTTGTTAGTTTTCATCCATCATTTCTTCCCTCTCTCCTTTTCTTCTCTGATTTTCATCTCCTTTCTTTCTAGATTTGTGCAAGGAGCCCCATTTTTCTTCATTTTATTATGCAAAGCAAATAAATTCTCTCCAGCTCCTATATCCAAACCTGTAAACACAAACTCAACTTTTTGCTCAATGGATGAAAAAGGTTTTTTTTGTTTGTTTTGGTTTTTTGTATCATCCTACTTAGATCACAGCTGGAGATATAAGTATCACATTCTGTCCCATGTGTCATCAGTCAAAGCAATTATATTCTTATATATGTATAAACACAGCCTTTTATAACTTCAGAAGAAGACTACCTTGAAAAATATAGACACAAATTTTACTCAGTTTATTATGCATTAGGAACATCAAGACCTTAATGAGTTGTTTCATGTGACCAGCACCAGACGTTCCTACCGTGTTCACATGTTTTCCCATGCACCCCAGGGGGGCACTGGCACCTCCCAGTCAGAGGATCACAGGTGCCTCCATTCTGACAATCACAGATGTTTCCACACTCTTTCCAACCAGTCTCTGGGGAACAAGCTGTGAAGGAAATGACGAAGCTGAACAAACAGTATATAACAAACTCATTGTGATACAAGCGAAAAAAAAAATCTTGTCTTCCTACTAGAATGAATACCGAGTAATGACAATCTCTGTCATTTGGAGACCTGGGAAGGGTCTCCGGCATGCTCCTAGCTTAGATGGCATAATCATTCCTGGGGATTACTAACACAGTTACTAAATGATGATTGAGATACTGCTAAGAAGGTTTACAAACAAAATTTTACCCTGTTTCTTAGATTCTAACCCTCACATTTTCAAAGTTTAGGTATCTTTTCTGCAGAACTCTAACCAACCTTAATGAGAAACAAATTGCACCTTCTATTTTGAAAAATGGGAAAAAATGGCACGTATTTTTAAGTAGGAATGAATGAAACTTCGTGAGGGTCCCAAGGTATTTGGCATTATCAAAGAATGATGAAGTCAAGCAAACAACTGTTTTGTTGGTTTGGGGGAAGTGTTTAGTATTCCAATAAAAATAATAAATTGGAGAAAATATCTGTAGCTTTATTTTAATACAAGTATTTGGAAAATTTCAGTAACTCTTTTTTCATTTTACCATAATAGGGTAAATATTACAAAACTGCATTTATACCACCCATTCTACTCACCCACCCACACCATTCCAGATGCCAATATGGTAACTTGCTTTCTTATTCACTTTTTTCTTTGCTTTCCAGCCTTAGGCTGCTGTGAACAGGAAAGAAAAAGAAAGGAGGAAAACAAAACAAGTACAAGAAAGAAAAACTGTCAATGGACACTGGTTTAGGTCCATATTGTTAATTTACATATGGTAAGTCTTTGTTCTTACAAGAACAATAGAGGAAATGATTTTTTTAAAGCTACACCTGAAAAATAATGTTAAGGAAGCTTAAATAGCTTTTACAGTATCTGGATTACAGCAAGTCATCAAATCAACATTGGCAAACCAACACTACTGTCTGTTACTATCCCACAAAGTAGAATGTGATATCATATAGTGCAAAGATTTGCAAAATACTTCCTTAATGTCAAACAGAGCAATTGCCCTGGAGAAACAAGTTTTAAAGCAAACATGCCCCAAATCATAGCCGGATGATTTGGATGGAGTCATGAATCCTCCCCTCTGTATATAACCCATTTGTTTGTGATATGAAAAATACTCCAGTCTTTCCTTTCTATTGGATAGAGTCTCACAATAACAAATAAAATAGTCAATATAAAATCTCTTCAAAAGAAATGGAGTTCAGAAACATGCTATGAAAAGTAATACGTGACATTTTTTTAATTGTTTCATTATAATTACTTGGTAAATTCTTAAAACATCAAAGCAGATATATCATTATAGACCAATAAAGATACTAGGCTAGAAGATCTACTCAATGGCAAAACTAGCTTTCCAGATCTCTGCAGAATGTTCTTTTTTTAAAATTTCCCTTGCTGCATTTGAAGTACTGGGACTCTTCAAAATATGGGCAACAAATGATTGTTCACTTCCATTTATTGCAGTTTACAAGGATAATTAAAAAATGTTCTCATTCCTCCTTTCTGTTAAAGAATCAGTGAACATTTTGTTTTTCATTTGGATTCTTCTATTTTCATTTTTGTAAAATAAAGAAAGACAGCGAGGAAATGCAAAAAGAAAGAGATAATCTTCTTCTTTCAAGGGCAGACTGTCCTGTATAGGCCATGGAAAGCTAAAAATCCTCAAGTTTTCTAAAGCCAAAGAAGGAGTCATCTTATTTCATTTTATTAGCAAGTTCATTTTCAGTATTTCTATATTTATCTTGTATCAGATATGTTATATTCTGATGTATTTGAGATAGATTTTTAGTTTCATTTCTCATGATGCCATGTTAAAAATCAAGGGTTTGGAAGATACATAATTACCAACAAACTTATAATATAAGGTGAACATTTTCTTTCTTTTAATCAAGCAATAACATTTATTTGATCCCAATTTGATGTAGTTGCAGGTCAATGTCAAGTTGCAGGTCAGTATAGCCGAGTGCTTCAATACTAACTTTTATTCATCTCCTCATTCACTCGGCCAGTACCTCCGGTTTGTAGAAACATGAATAGGACCTTGCCAGTGACCTCTCAGTCTAGTCAGAGAAACGGCACAGGAGGAGCTGACACTAGGCCGATGGGGAGAGAGAGAGAAAGAGAGGGAGGAAGGGAGAGAGGGAGGAAGGGAGAGAGAGAGAAAGAGAGACTTCAAACCCAGTGAAATCTAAATAGCTGTAGTTAGACTGGAGCCATCAGAAAAGTTTCATACAATAAGTGGCAATAGACAAAGATAGCTCCTTAGCACAAGGCACAAAAATGAAAAGTGCAAAACAATACGCAATGAATGGTTTAGTTTGTTGGAAATGATGAGCTGGGCAAAGAGTTGTGATTAAGATAGAAAGCAAAAAGCGTTTGGAAGGGCCTGATTTTAGGTGGTCACCAGTGAGCAGTCAGAAGCGCACGGTTTAGGTATCAGGAAATAGGACACTCTTAAAGTTTTTTTGAACAGAAGCAGAGGGATCACTCGAGGAAGGTCCTCAATGCTCTAACCAGTCATCTTGGTTAAACCAGCTCCCCATGCTGTGACTTAAGTTGCGCATCTATTTCCTAATAGAAATGGCATTTGTGCCCTTTCTTCCAGTATGCAGGAGATTCAAAAGGTAGATCTGCCCATGTCATCTTCCAAGCTAATAGCAAAGATGTAGAAAACCCTTCTCTTAAAAATTTTTAAGGTAAATTTAAAAAGAGAAAGATAGAGAAACAAAGATAGTTAATATATTTTGTTTTTATTACTTGGCAAGTAGTATCTGCAAGTATACCTCCATTTAAATTATCATTTTAAAACTCTTTTATATTTTTATGAGAGACATATAAAAACTTAAAGTGTCATTGGCTATACTAACATATTCTGAAAAGAAAAAGAAAGACAAAAAACACAAACAGAAAGCAGCAGCAGTGAAGCAATCCCACTAATTGCACTTTGTAGCACAGATCCTTTCTTTTTTTCTTCACTGGGAATAGCTTGCCTGGGCCTAATGATTTATTTAAGTGGAGGGATTTTTATAGGCCTAGAATATTAGGATCCTTTATTAACTTTTACTTTCCATGGATAAACAAGAAACAGTACATCAAGTTTCCCAGGGAACACAAAATCTCTCCTTTTAATCACATGTTCAGTTAAAAACCTCAGTGCTTCACAGGCATTCTTTATGCACAACAAATAAATTGATTTTGCACCCACGTCAATTGCTTTCCTTGTTAAAACACTTTAGGGAGAACATGGTATCAGAGAACCCACCAGTAGTTTGCCAGCAGTATAGGAGAACATATGACCCTCTTACCAATTCTTCAGGGTATCACTTACTCTCATTACACAGAACGCCACGCCAGCCCGCTGGGCAGGAGCACCCACTCTCCCCTTCCCGGCATCTGCCTCCGTTCATGCAGTCCTCACAGGTCAAGGTGCAATTGGGTCCGAAGGTGTCACCTAAACAGACTGCAACATGGAGATAAAATGCTTAATTTCACACACACACACAGACGGTCCTTGAGCATTTATCCTAAAGACTCCCAGAAAAAGACAGCAAGATATGTCTTTTAAAAGGGTTTATTTTACATTTTTCTAATGATATTATTGACATATAGTCTCTAAAGAATATTTAGAATATTTAATAAAATAAAATATCTGAAAAAAATTACATTGATTTATGAGCACAAAAATAATCAATGTTTCTGGCACTTGGTGCTTTTCTTTCTAGGCTTTTATATGCCAAGTTTTTTTTTTTCTTAGTAAGATTTTTTTTTAAATTGAGATTTAATATACACTGAGAGAAGTGCACAAATCTCAAGTGTACACTTTATATTTTTTCCACAGTGTAAAAAACCCATTAAATGCCATCCAGATCAAGAACTAGCATATTGCCAGCGACTTAATGATTCTTAATCATGAGCTTTGCAAATTAAGCACTATCCTGATTTCTATCACCGTAGATTGTTTTCCTCCTTTTGAACGTTAAGTAAATAGAATTGTAAAGTATGTACTCTTGGTATCACTCTTCTTTCATTCAATATAATATTCGTGAGGCTTACCCTTATTGTGTACACTAGTTTTTTTTTAAAGGCTGTATAGTATTCTATTGGATAAGTGTACCATGCAGTGTTTTTCAATTCTCTTCTTGAGGGAAATTACCTTCATCTGAATAAGGATGGGGAGACTTGGTTTCAGTTGTCTTAAGAATTATTTCAAGTTTTGCTCCTGATTCTAGGGGGGTCTCTCAGCTGTCTCAGTTGAAAGTCTGCTATGTTGAGCCAGCCCTCTCTCCTTCGGCCAAGGCTGGGCTGCAGCCTCTACGACCCCATCACCATGACCTGCCGATGACTGTGCATAGCTTCTTGTCCTCTGAGCAGTTGTCTTTCGGATTCCGTGGTTTTCCACCTTCACAGCCCATCCATTCACAAATGGCTCAAGGAGAAAAGCTGCCGAGATTGTCCATTTCAGCTGTCCAAGTCTCTCTTCTCTCCAGATCTTGGACGCTCAAGTTGAGACTGCCATGGTAGCCCTGAACCCTTTCCATGCAGACTTTGAGTCCCAAATGTATCAGGAGTTTAATTAAGAAATATTAAAGCATTTCTACTTTCATGCAGATGTCTTGAATGATATTATTATTATGATTCAGGATCGCATAAAAATATTTCTGCCATTTTACTGAATGCACTCTAAAGCAATTTTCAAGCTCTGACACCGTTAAACTACAACAAACAGAGGGAGAACAAAGAGAGCAGCTCTGTTTGACAAAGGAAAGAAAAGGAAGCAGCAGACTGGCTGCAAACTGCTCCTTTTGAAAGAGGGCATGCTAATTTACTTTGATCAGCAGTGACATGATGCTTTCGTTCTGTGGCAAGGGTCTGAGAGAAACTGTTCACAATTTTAAGATATTTTCTTGGTCCACTTGAACACATGAAACAATTTGTTCTAGGAATTTTAAAATATAAGAAGGGTCTAGATTTTAAAGCTATTTAAAGTAAATTTTTAACTATATAAAAGTGACTGTTGATGGAGTTTTAGTAGTCATAACTAAAGGTCCCAATCCTTCTCCCCATTATGTTAATTTAAAGATATTTTTCAGCTCCATTTCACTGTATTGTACTTCAATAGTCCGCACCGCCCTGCTCCCCCACCTACCTCTCTGCTCGTACCTACGTAGTGCAAGGGGAAGAAAGATAAAAGATGATAGATTTGCTAGGAAGCTCTGAAGAATTGATTCTGGTCCCATTTTTCTTGCTAACATCACATTTAAAACATTTGATGGCATTAAATACAGATAATGAGATTGTCTATAAAAGAATTTACGTGAATTCTCTAACAACAAAGAAAAGAGGTGACTACAATGAGATAAACTCTTTTACTCACCAACTTTGGGCAAAGCAGACAGTTCTCGAATATCTGTCCTTTCTTCCTCCTCATCTTCTTCATCTTGGTGGGTGGGAGGCAGAGAGGTACTAATGTAATAAAGCAGTTGAGGTGGGCTCTTGAACAGAAGGCTTGCAAACCTCACAACTTCTAATGCCTCTTCTTCTTCCTCCAACTCATCATCATCTAAAGCTAAGACCACACAGGAGAATACCTGGATTCAACATGCTGTTTCAAAGAAGAAAAAACTGAGCAAGGGTGGATGAGAGAAACGAGAGTTTGAACCAGACAGCCAAGGCAGGGGGCCGTGGAAAGGGAGAACTCTTTGAGGTCATTTCAAAAAGTCCATTGTAAATGAAGGTGAAAAGCAGCCAGCACAAAGCTCAAACTGCAGCAGGGAGAACAAAAGGAAAAGATCTCAGTCTGTGAGGACAGAAAGCGGAGGACAGGTTGGGTTAAGGAAAATGTGGTCTCCATTGCTCCTGAACAAAATGAGGGTGGGAATAGTTTCGAAGAGACACAACAACATTCTCCACAGCGACTTACAGATGCAAGTGTTTCCATCACTGCCAATTCTGTAGCCTTCTTCACAAGTGCAGTGGTATGTCCCCACAGAGTTAACGCATGCCTGGTCACAGGCTATGCTGGTACCCAGACACTCATCCACATCTAGGAACATTTAAACAACGCCTGCGTGTAGGCACTGAGAGAAAACACACATTGTGAACTCACACACACATTTGTGTTCCTCTTGTCAACCTCTATTAATCGACAATGTATTGCCATACAGAAAGCATAGTCCTGGATGCTTTCTCAGGTTTATCCTGTCAATTTTTTTTTCTTCCACTCATTTCCAAGTTTACTGCAGTTCATCTACACAGATGAGGTCTTTCTGAGATTTTTGTTCATTAGGTTTTGATGAAGATTTTAAAACTTAAAATAAATTCAATGGTCTCAGGCTGTGCACCATTTTGCATAATGTTCATTCATTCTTGAATATTCAGTATCTGTGATGAAGCATTTATTCCAGGCATAATTCTGTACAAGGCTTGTGGGGAATTTTAGAGATGGAAGAATCCCGAGCCTTGATCTCACGTTACCTAGATTTGGGTCAGGGTGTCCACAGTAGTCACCGTGGGTGCTAGTCTGTGCCTCAGATGGTGACACCTTTCTCATTTGGGTGCCTGTACCCAAGTGCGTGTATCCATACTGTACAGCCAACTTTTGGCTCACTCTGCTTAAGAGCAGATGGTTAATGAAATTCAAATTTTGGGGGCCCTGCTAATTGGATGGAATATGGTAAATGATAACATACTCTACTGTGTTTAGAATATATAGATATCATAACTGTGTGCAATCTACATGGCAAGGCTGAGGGACTTGGCATGTATGTGAAGAAATACACCTATCATTCTTTACATAATTTAAGAATTTGTTTCTTTAAGCAAAGAAACACAATTTTTTTTCTGTAGCATAATATTCTTAAGTACTTTGTTTTTAAAAAGATAAAAATCATCTTATGTTTGCTTTGATTTAAAGAAAATATGGTTCAAAATAGTGGTAATTATGATCATAAATACAAATTTAGAGATGACATATTTTAAAAATAAACTTTAAAAACTAAATGATAGCAAAGACTTAAATGAGCTATTCTTAATATGATGATTAAAAAAGTGAATTTACTCATTAAATCCAAACTCACCTATGAAAACAAATACATAATCTAGAAATCATCTGAAAGGTAAGTGAACCAATTTTAGCAAATAAGTTAGAAAATTGTAAAATGACCTCTTCAAACTTGCATTAGCTCAATTAATATCAGATATATAAAAGATTCCAATACAGATTTGGATTGTGGCAATGAACTAGCAATCCTTTTGTGGCTGATCTCTAATTAAAATGACTTTCAGCCACCAACTTTCTAATTCCAGTCAAGCTTGTCACGAGCGATTCATATGACTGTGCTGTACCTTGCAAAGATCTCTCACTTGCCCATATATATTAAATTAGGTAAAAGAGATTATGGGCCAATAAGTGTTACAATAATAATAGCTACCTTTAGTTGAGTGATTTTTCTTTGTCAATCACTGTACTAGGCAGTTCACATTTATCGCTTTCCTTAATTTACCTATTAATCCTCTTACTGCCTTCACTTTATTGGTGAGGATCTGAGGCTCAGAGAAGTTAGATGTGCCCCAGTTAGCATGATAGAAAGTGGTAGAACCGCACAGAAGTCCAGTTCTCTGGAGGGTCAAGGCCTTCCCTTTGCCTCCCTAATGCCCTTCCTCACAGGTTCCTCCTCTACCGAGTGCCCCAGCATACCAGCAATGTCATGCGGGGTCTCAGGGACATACCGTCACATCCGCAACCGTCAGCGCTGATCTGAAAGCCTTCCTGACAGCTGCATTCATGGCCCCCTAGATAGTTGGTGCAGAGCTGCGCACAGCAGGCTTCCCCACTCTCACGTTCGTCCAGGTCTGAAGGGGAAAAGGACACTTCTGCAGTTTAAAAGGCAGGAATTTGCCCGGCCCATAGAAGCGCTGAAAAGCCTCACTTCTAAATTAAAATGGTTTTACTTATCATTTTCTATTTCTTAGGCTACATAGTACAGACATCAAAGCAACTGCAACACAAAAAGAATGAGGCCCACATTCGGGTTTTTGTTTCTTGCATGCTTCTCTTATGCCTGTTATTTTTTTAAGTATGCAAATAATCTCCAAATGCATTTATAAGCACAGGAAAATAGATCTCTGCTGTTTTTCCAGTTTAAACAGTAATTTGACTAAAATAAACAGAGAACTTGAAGAATTAAAAAAAATCTTGAAAAGAAGAGCTCACGAAACCCACTTAGTGGACATCTGATGCTGCAAAGGGGAGACAGTGCTCAGTGTTAGACTCTATAAAGTGTTCACTCTAGACTTCAGATGAAAGAACATTTGCAAGCAAAAGGAATCCACACATATGGGAAAGGAGGTGGCAACCATATTCAGAGAATAGATAATCTTTTAAAATATTATGTTTTAAAATTACAGAATATTTCAGAGCATTTGCTTGAACTTTGAGATGATGCTTTGACTGGGATGACTGGGGTCAAGGTTTTTAGGTGACACCATTACCCTGGCATGTTCTCTCAGATAAATAGCTTTTTAAGTGATGTTCTTTAAGTCTCCATCAGTATTATTATTCCAGAATTCTACAAACCTGAATGTTTCTATGCCCACACAATTGCCCCGGGGGGAAAACAAAAATGCACCAGAAGATGTTAAATGGAAACCCCTTAGCCAAAGAACAATCTATTTGGCTTGGGTTTTGAGATGATCATTTCCAACATAATGGGCTAAGAAGTAGCAACAGACTTTTCACCCACTCCTTCCCTGAGGCTAGAAACCTGGGAATTGTGTTCAGGGCCTTTGGCTATAGGCCCTTGGTTGCATTCAACCCCACGAGTTTGCTGAGCTGTTAAATCGGATGGCCTGTCAGTGCTGAGTTTACCAAATAACAACAGGAGCCGCCACATAGAAGGTTAGTGCCCCAATTAACCTTGGAAAGGGTACCGATGTTAAGGAAATGCAGACAAAAGAAAGAAAAGAATGAACATACAGTCAATTGTCTGAGGTGAGGGATCACCATAAAATATCTAAATGAAGATCATTTGGGCACAAAACATTCTTTCTCTTGAAAAATGCCACAAGCAGTGTTACAAAATTCTAGGTGATGTTTTTTCCTCTCTTATATTAAACCATCCTTTGTCCTTTGGATTAAATAGCATGAATACGGAGGGCAAATTACTTTGAAAAATTCAGTTTATTTCATCTAAAACATTATCCTTTATATTGTTCAAAATAAATTTTAAAGTATTCTCAAATACCAGCAGGGCCTCCACACGTGTGTGTGTCTCAGGATTCCTTGTTCTCAGCTAGGAGGAGCATAACTGTATCATGATGGGGAAACGATCCTCAGCCTATCCTTTTATGATATGTTTTGGATTCCTTCTCTGTTATCATTCCTGGGGGGATTTCGAGCTTGTTTCCTGTATGCCATCCTCAGTCTGGAACTCGTCTGAAACCTCGTTCCTCTTACATCACAAGCCTTTCTTCAAGTGCTGTGCGCCTTCAATACTGACATGACATGTTCCCTAAATTCCTTGACTGCTTTTCAGATCTAATTTGGTAAGATATTTGCTTGCTTATTTTCCCCTTGCATTTCCCTCCTCTTTGATAATCATGATTTTTCCCTGCATTGGCCAATATGCCATATATTGCAACATTACAGAGAAATTCACCTGTTTGTAAAAATTTAGCCTTAATCAAAAAAGAGAGCTTCAGTTGTAGCTGGGTAAAACAATTAAAGACTTCATCTCTGACTTCAGAAAAGCATAGAAATTAAACTGTGAAAAAAACTGATCTTCTGTGTTTGTACTCCGTACATAGTTGGTGAATAAACTCAAAAAGTTAGAAAAAACTTTTCTAATAACTAACACTTGTTAAATGTAGTAAGCTTCTTTGCTGGTCAGAAACTTGCATTTTGTATAGCTGTCTTTCAAATTGTGTTAGCATATCTCTAGGTTTTAGCCCTAATAAATTTTTGTATTTGGGTAAGACAAATTGACAATTTTCAGACTGGATGACTTATTTTTACATTTATTGGTATGTTTTCTCACACACACACACACACACACACACACCCTAAAATAAGCTAAAATGAAAATTCTTTAATTTCCTTCATGCGTGAATGGTTTTACAACTCATCTATGGCCTTAATCTGTTTTCAGGCAAATAAGCAAAGTATGTACATGTAGACTCCAAAGAAAAATCATTGCCTTACTATAGTGAATCTTTTTTAAGAATGAGTGTTTTTTTCTCTTGGGAAATGAAATAAACTTGAGCCATAAACAATATAACATCATGTTGACTGCTGAAATCTCATAAATACATAATTTCCTACATTTTAACCTTGTCCTACGTTATTTTTTTCTAGTTATAAATAAGAATTTTACTGAACTATACTTTTCAAAGAATAAGGAAAGCCACCAAATTGGACGTAAGCAAAAAGTTTGGTGAAAAGACAGACAGGAAGGGAGCAAGGGAGGGAGGAAGAAAAGAAGAAACCCCTTTAGTTTTTCCAGAGATACAAAATAGCAAGGTAGGAAAATATAAGCTTATTTTTCATTACATGGAAGCAGCAAGGAAAGCTACACATTTCATTAAGTTAACCACTGAGGACTCTGAACAACGCAGCAGGCGACGCTGGGCCAAGGAATACGATGAATGACATTGCTTTGGGTAAGTAATGTACGAAACCAGAATACCTCAGAACTCCTTGAAGTTCACTCTGTCACAAATCCCAAATACTTAGACTTCTGAAATTTATCTCTTCTCTCATAATACTCCAGTAACCATACTGAGTGGTATAAAATGATCAAAGATTTTTTAGTACTCATAATTTTTAGAAAGGTGATTATCTAACAGAAAATATGGTATATAATTCCCAAATGATGGCAAATTGCTTTACAGGGGCCTGTACATGCTTTCAGACCCAGAGCACACGATGATGTCATTTGCTGTTCCCTGTCCCTGTTTTCAGTAGATGTTCCCTTTTCTCAGAAACCATAGATTCAACATTTCATTATGAAGCAAGGCTGGAGTGGAATTTAATTTTCTCATTGTCACAAATGATAAAAGTTCTAATAATATGTTGGAAAAGTTATGTATTCAAAATGGTTCGAGCTGGGATTTCTGAAAAATGCTATCTTTTAAGGTCTTCTTTTGGAGTGTAGCTTCCTGCCATACCAAAGTTGAACACGCATTCAAATCATCACCAAATTGAAAACGAATGTCCATATTTCTTTTCTGCTTGAAGTAGAGAGAAGTAGAGTACGTGGTAGCATGTGTTATTTGAGTTACAAATTACACTAAGTAAGACTTGGAATATTTTCCAGATATAAAACTAAGTCCATATATTTTTTAAAGTGTTTCTAAAGCTCCTTTAACTTCAAAGTAAATATCTAAAGATAATGATGTGTTCTGTCAAGTTCTTTTACAGTTCTCCAGTAGCCAGAGACACCGTTCAATTTATTTCCCCATGCAGTTTGAGAGCGGTGGCCCACATTCCAGCAATAAGTATTAGAGAAGAAACGACTAAATGAATCCAGGACCACTCCGAAGGAAGATGGCATTTACCATACATTACTTATGCATGTTTTCTCATCTGCATCAAGCTGGTATCCATGGTTACAGGAACAACGGGGCCTACCAAGTGCATGTTCACAGTGCTGAGAACAACCACCATTGTTCTTTTCACAGCTATTGACAATTTCCAATTCAATCCCTTTCCAAACAAGCAGAAGAGGGTTATTAGCATAACAACAGGGAAACCTGAATATATGTCAACAACAGGTACACTCTGTTGGGAAAGCTATGAAAAATTTTATTGGAAATTTATCAACACTCTCAACATATAAAAGTAAAAGTGTGAGGGCTATTAAGTATTGCAAATGTCTATATAATATCAAAATACTAATAAAACTATAAATACTGTTAAATTGATGAAGTGATACAGAAAGGTAAGTAATCTACCCATGGTTATTAAACACTTATCTTAAAGGACATTTACCTCTGGGAATTCTCAATATTTTCAGGATGTAAAAAACATGTGTATTGAATCCGTAATCAGAAAGCAAATAGGCTGTTTGCCAGCTGACATTTCTGTTCTCAAGCTAATGGTATGTTATTATCTGTACTTTTTAGAGGCTAGGAGTACATGAAAATACTTTTAAAAATAGCCTTGGAACAAAAGTATGAATACATACCAACGAATTAGCTGATCATATTTAACTAGTATCATGTTAATGTGATAATTAGCTTTGAGGTATATGAGAGTCACTTACTATACAAACATACTATTTTTCTGACAGCCAATGTGCTGATCCTGGTGCATGCTAATTTGGGGCATTTTGGGTGACATCAGCCTCGCCATATGTACACCAATTGTACTGAGCACATAGGCATTATAATCAATCATTTTCTAAGGGAAGAAATGAGAAATTCAATAATGCTTTGAATCAGTGTTAAAAGTATGGAATTTAGGTACTCTGCTATTGTGACAACTGGCCTCTACTGTTCTTCATTTGCGTTGCTCGGACAGACCTCTTAGTACTAAAAGTGTCTACTCTGGGTCATTTCCTTCCATTCTTAACACCGGACTCTTTTAACATAAGTAAGACAAGTAACAGGGCAAGGGTAGTTGGGGCTGTGGTACTCCTTAAAAGTCTGTCTCACCGTTGAAACTGCCTGGGTATCTGCTATCGTTTCTGCCCAGTTGCAGTGCAGAAATGATCCTCCCTCTTCCCAGCCTCCGGGAGAAGGCAGGCAGCGGGCCTTGTGTCCCTGAGCACCTGGTGCCCTCCCTGTCATCCTGCTTATCCCTCTGTGCCATCATCGTCCTCTGTCACCAAGTTAGGACAGATGTTCAAAAATAGGTTTTGAATAATTGAACAAACAAAAGAAGGATTATGCTAATCAACTTATTGTTGAAAATAAGAAGCCCTTTAGGTTTAGAAATAACTATCATAGATCAGAAAAATTAGAAAACTAAAGAAAAGGTTGAAATAATGCAAGGAAGTGATATGTTTTGTGGTATGTTCACATGTACTCTTTTGGGAGACATCTTTCAAAATTTGGCTCTTATTCTTATCTTTCTGTGATCAATGCAGTTCAAAGACTTCTGGTAGTAATTTACTTTAAATATAAATAACATTATTGTAATGTCATTGAAAATAGAGGAGACTCAAACAAAGGTATGCTCAGATCTATAACTGCCCACTAGAAGTAAGCTAAGATTTTGCATCCTTGATACAAATGACGATGTATAACCATATACTTAAAAATTTATACTTTGAAAAACTTTTAAAAATAACCCTTGTAGTTTCTCAAAGGCAGCAAATAATAATTATTAATTTTATATATATATGCATTAAATGCATATGGAATTAAAGTTCAATTATATATTGCTTGGGAATTTGGGGAAAATCTTAATTAACCATGCTAAATCTGGAATTTTCTAATTTCTAATCACAAGACAGTGATAGTTCTTTCACAGCACACTGTAGGGATTTGATGTTTTGAGAGACTCTGCGAAGAGACTATATAAATATAAAATACTGTTTTCCTAGGAAAGTATTAAAACAACATTTTCCTAAAATATGCACTGCTCTATAATGGACACATAATCCATCATTAAACATCACCAGGCTCTGAAAGCATTTACCCCACTTACAGATTGTGAAACAACCCAAAATACCCATTTTGATCAAGAAAGTTTTGTACATCAAGAAATATTGAAGCCTGGTGAAAGCTGCACAAAGAATTTGGCTAGACAAATATTCACATAAGGGGAATAAATGTAAAAATATTCTTCTACTAAATGTATTCAACTCTAGGGAAAATTCCTTTCCCAAGTAAATTCCATAGAAAGCCTGTGTCTCATAACTCATTAATAACGGCCTCCTCTTTCACGATAACTGAGAATTCACCAGTCAGATTACAAGAGATTTTATTTCACACATTTGTAAAATGCTCTTATACCTCTGACCACATTAAAAAGCCAAAATATTCATATATTAATAAGAAGGAAAAACTCATCTGTATTTCTCTCTGCCTCAGGGCATTAAGAGAAAGGCTCACTACAGAAGTTGTATCTTTAGTAGTTAATTCTTCTCTCCCTTTTTATTTAGTTTGCTCTTTAAAAGGCAGATATCACCATAGCAAAACTGCACGGTTTTTAAGCAGTAGAAATATACCAACAGACTTTAGGACTTTACTGACAACACAGGCATTACAGAAACACAGAATTTTATGCAGTGGAGGAGAATGAAGAATTTAGTGACTTGCCTGGCTGGTGTAGCTCAGTGGATTGAGCGCGGGCTGGGAACCAAAAGGTCCCAGTTCGATTCCCAGTTGGGGCACATGCCTGGGTTGCAGGCCAGGTCCCCCGTGAGGGCCATGTGAGAGGCAACCATACATTGCTCTTTCTCCCTCCCTTCTCCTCTCTCTAAAAATAAATAAATAAAATCTTAAAAAAAAGAATTTAGTGACTTTAAGAATGTCTCTTCATGATTGCGCTAAAGAACACAAAGTGATAAGTATTTATTCTACTTATCACTATCTATTTTCTTCTCCATTAATTAAAACGGATAATATATAATGTATACAAATACACGATGAAGTTTAAAGGACAGTGTATTTGGAGCCTATAGACTCAAGTTCAAATCCCTGTCTGTTACTTATTAATTTTGTATCATTGGGTTTTTGGCTTCAATGATAAATTGATAGTTTACTGAGAGGTGGAGAACTGGGAAAAGCATCTTTGGAACTGAAACTAGAAATTAGCAGTTTGTTTGGGGCCTATCAAGTGCGCAATGCTTATTAGTCAAGCAAACAGAGATGTGGAGTACATAGTTTGATACATGCATATATACATGTGGTTCAAGGAAAAAGTGGAAATACAAATTTGACATTGAGAGAGGAGCCAAAGTTGGAGAGAAAAACATGCAAAGTGTAAAAACATGGAAGAAAAGAAAAGCATTTCATGAATAACGGGGATTAGTCAACTGTATTGAAAGCTGCTGAGAGGTCAAGTAGGGTAAAATTAGGGAAGTTAGCAGGCAGTCTGGTCACACGGAGGATGTAGGTGACTGACTGTACAGAGGTAGAGATGATACTCTAATTAGTCTGGGAGGATGAGAGAATGCAAAGTGGGGAGAAGACACTGACAGCTATAAAGTGATTGCTGTGAAGCTGATCAGGTTAAAGCTCCAGAGGCATGCAGGCTTAGCAGAGGGTGCTTCAAAGGTAGGAGATACCGGACCATGTTGCTACGCTGCTGAGGATGACCCACTAGACAATTGCAAGACGGAGCCCTTCGGATAATGAGAGGAAATGGGATCCAAGGTACAATGGAGAAGACAGCCTGGGACAGCAGGAACACTTCCATCTCATCAATGGGGGTGAAGTCTTTTCCAAATAATTCTATGAGCTCTTTCAGGTCAGTTGCTAGCTAGAATGGTAGTTTGCATACATTATATTCATGACATAAGAGACAAGGCAAGGATAAAGGTAAAAAGGAGGTGATATAAAGATGTAGAAGAGAAAGAAAGCATTCAACATTCATTTTGATGAGGATGAAAGTGGACATGTTCTCTTAGCATAGCTTTGAGAAGCCATATTTGCTTACTCATTTGAGATTTATGAATTTAAAATAAAACCAGTCAACATGGTTGCATTTTAAACCTAGAGAACTCACCTGCTAAGGTACAGATATGAAGTGGAGAAGGAAGGGAAGAAGTCACTGAGAAAAAGGTAAAGTCTGAAGATGAGGAAGGAAAAGGAATTATTGATATACCATGATCACATAAGAGGCAATGATAAAGAAGCAATCCAAAGAAGTAAGAGCAAACTATTCTGCCATTTGAAAAAGCGGACAAGAAGTAGAGGGTGGGTACGGATGGGAGATACTGAGGTGGAGAACATGGAACTGGAAGGAATCTGTAGCTGATGGTTTTAAGCTTCATTAAGTAAGAAGCGTGTTCATCTACAGATGATCAGCAGACCAGTGGGGAAGACGTGAGAGAAGGGAATAGCTGCAATAGCTTTTAGTAGCAGCTAATAACTCAGCATATTAACGTTGTAATATGTCCACAATAAGGGATATATTAGATCGTATAACTAAGTCTAGGGGGGAAAGAAACTATGGTTAGATGGCACGCATCACAGGAGCAGAGGGGTGAGTCTGTGAAAGAAAATGAGAAGTTGGAAGGTGATGTTTAAAGAGTCAGAATGGAAAGGAATAAATTGCGGGGGAGAAGAAAAGAGCTGACATGAAATGTACTCTTTAGAGCAAATAGTGGATCAGTCATTTTGCTACAATCTGAAGCTCTTCTCGTACTGCTGTTTCCTTCCGTCCTGCTAGCTCTTTCTCCTTGACTTTTACATTGACTAGTGTTTGTTAAACCTTGCATGGCAGAGGTGATAAGAGAAGGCCAACTCTCTGCAAGGAGAGCCATGGGTCCAAGAGAGCCCCAAGTGAGAAGACCTGAGACTTAGTCCTTAGTGGCTACACTGGGGATCATAATGCCGAGCATTTGCTATTGACTCTGGGCCCATTTCTTTAAATTAAAAGGAAGGGGTTGAACTTCTAAGCTCTCAGCCCTAACCACGCCCCCCCCCCCGCCTTGTGGAAAACAGTCTCAGGAGCTTCACTTTGACAAAATATTCGGTGTCATTCTTTTATTACTTTTGTTTAACATTTGTCAAATGCCACACATTTCCAGGGCTGCGATTCGCTGCCACTTACTGTAACACTGTGTTCCGTCAGCTCCCAGCTGGAAGCCAGGGTGGCAGGCACAGGTGAAAGATCCCACTGTGTTCACACAGTGATGGCTGCAGTGAGCCAGCCCTCCGGCACACTCGTTCATGTCTGCAGAGACAGAGACACAGCGGCTATGTCTTTGGAGGCTGAATAACGATTTGTGTGTAAACTCTAAAAATGTACTAAAGCATTCCTTCCCCAGCAACCCCCAACTTCAAGTGTATCGGAAAAATACCACATAGGCTCCATCTCTGCAAATAAATGAACTACTAATGACAGTCATTCTAGTGTCAGTCGTATGCTCTCAAATGCTTATTTCTATTGCAGCTCACCAGTATCTACTAACTGGGAGAAAGAGAAAAGAACACAAATAATAAAAAGAGACATTCTCTGTCCCCTAATAATATGAGTAAGAAGTCATTCTAATTTGTCTTTAGGAATATATTTCATATTCGTCACCCAAAATGGCATTGCCCTGATTTAAGGGAATCCGTGCATGTGGCCACAGATGAGGCAGATTCGGGGCCTTTGTAAGCAGCAATCCACAATAGACGCGGGGCACACAATTGTTCCTGGGCTGTGCTATTCAAACAGGCATGCCCTCTCTCTCTCCTGACACCAATAGCCAAATCCTGGCAGTGTCACTTCCTTTGGTGGCCCAGGTAGTCTCTGCTCCTTCCTTTTAAATGGATAGGCCTCACCACCATTTTTCCCCACTAGAACTTCCTCCTCATGCTGCCCTGCATGTCATTCTTACCAGGGAACTTAGAGTAATACTTATTCTTGTAACGTATTTGTAAAACCCTAGGCAGTAATTGGGGGATAGACTCTCTAGGAAGAATGATATTAAATAAAATTTTGAAAGAGATTATATATAGATAGATATAGGTATATGCATATATTTATATATGTACATATTTGTCAGTTCCCCACACATATCTAACTAGAACCTATTCTGTGGCAGGTGCTGAGCCAGGCTGGTGCTTTGTGAACAGAGGAATAAAGCAGAAACGTTTTCTGTCAGAAAAGTGGGTTCACACAGTCCACAGAAAATTTTACTGTAGTTTTGACTTAAAGGATAAAAAAAAACTAACTTAACTCCAGTTCTTATGTTTAATAGTTTTTCATTTTCTCAAAGAGTTTTTCAGTCCCATAAGTCAGGAAATATTTTGGTATTTTCATAACTAATCCAAATACAGTGTTTCTCACGTCAGGATAAAATGAAGGATTCTGTGATTGTTCAGAAGTTATTAAAACAATGACTGTTTCACAAGAATGACTTCATTTATCAGTTCTGGACATGAACTAATTTATCACTTATCTTTCAATTGAAGTATGTCTGTTTTGTTATTTCTAGGAAAGAGAAATATGCAGCCTCGTATTTATAGAGGTCCTCCCTCCCTCTTCCTTCCTCCCTCCCTCCCTTCTTCCTTCCTCCCTTCCTTCCTTCTCTCTCTCTTTCATTCATTCATTCTTTCTTTCTTTCAATTATTCTTATTTCTGATAGCACTCTTTAGCACTACTTGTTTTTCGAAGGTTACCCGTACCTCTGTAGCTTATAATAAAATAAAACAAACAAAAAAACCTCCCTGTGTGGTTATGCAAGGCTTTGAAATATCAATTCTGGAATTCACTTCAGAATGAGAAACAGAAAACAAATAGTATTAATTATGAAACTATACCAGACTTTTTTTTGTAATTAAAACTTTCACTGAGTTTTTATAGTCTCATAAAATACCTTTCAGAATGATCAAATAAGAGTATAAATGTTCCATTTTAAGCATAAAAACAAAAACACCTTTCTCCTGGCTGTCCTGACTATTCAAACTGAATTACCACAAAATTTTGTACAATTACACAATTAAGCTATCAGATTCAAGTTCCTACCTCCACAGGCCTTTTTGTCTTTAGACAGCTGGTAGCCTGGGTGACAGGCGCACCTGGCCACTCCGTTCTCACTCTGACAGATGTGGGCACATCCATTCCCACCTGTGCAGGGGTCCATCTCTAAAAGCAATTAAGCAGTGATAGTTTGCAATTAATTAACTCTGGAAAGATATACTGAGTGGAAGGCTGGAGAAAGGTAAAGAAGGAACCAGGGCCACTGGGTTTCTCACATAGAGACATTGAGGACTCTTGAAAATTCTTTCCCACTTTCGGATGGAATTAATTCATCAAAACATTTCCCATTGTGTAACTTCAGCTCCAAAGTCTGAACAAATCTAAACGTGGGTCAAGGCCAAAGAAGTAGCTTGATTTCACTTTTCCCCAAAGTATATTTGCTGCCCAAAATTAGAGTCAGCAGAAACTGTGCCATACACCTTTGCTTTTTTCCCTTCCTTCTCTCATCATCTTTTCTACAACACTGAGCATCCAAGTCATCCCTAAGCAAACGTTTTTACCTCCTCCAGATCTCCTCTGCCTCCCTGTGTCAGTGCAGGACCAACTGGAGAGACATGGGAGAATCGCAGCTACAGCTGCTCTGGAAATGAAATAAAGAAGTTCAGCTGGCCTCCTTCTCCCTCTCGCTTGCTCCTGTCTTAGTATTAGTTGCAGTCTCTGGAAGTCCAAAGTAATGTGGAGCCGCGTGTCCTCTCAGGAGTGTCTCCACACAGAGCTTACGGAATTCATGAGTTAAGTGACTCTGACCTGACTCTGTGAAGCCAGCCTTGTCTGCATTCCATGCTGCTGGGGTAAGACCGCAGAATTTCTACACCTGTCTTACCCCGTACTTAAAAAACTGCATAGAACACAAAGGGCAAGACAATATATAAAGCTAGCCTGTCCCCACATTCTCCCACGTTTAACCCAACTACCACCATGCATAAATGCTTTTATGCTTTCATTAGCTTCTTATTAATCCTTCCAGCCTATGAAAATGTTATCTATCTATCTATCTATCTATCTATCTATCTATCTATCTAATTTATCATCTATCTCAGATGCAATAGATGCTGTTTTGCTCCTTATTTTTATGGTAGGAAGAGATTGAATTGAATTGGTAGACCAGTTTGGGGAAGTATTACCATTTGAAAAATATTAAGTTGTTTGATCCTTGAGCATGAAGTGTCTCTCCATGTATTTCAGGTCTTTAATTAATTTCAACAATGTTTTACAGTTTTCAGTATCTAATTTTTGCACTGTTTTGTTAAATTTGTTCTTATGTGTTTTTTTAAATCATTTTTTCATGCTATTATAGAATTGTTTTTTAATTTTACTTTCAGATCGTTCCTTGCTGGTGTATAGAAATCCATTTGATTTTTATGTGTTGATCTTATTTCCTGAAACTTTGTTTTATATTTGTTCTAACATTTTTTTGTAAGTGGATTCCCTAAGATTTTCTACATACAAGATTATGTCATCTCCAAATAGAAATATTTTAATTTCTCCTTTCTATTTTGAGTGATTTTTATGTTATTTTCTTGTCTTTTTTGCTTGGGCTAGAACTTCCAGTATAATGTTGAAGTGGCATAGACAGATATCCTTGTCTTTGTTCAACTTATCAGGTTGAATTAGTTCTCTTCTATTTCTAGTTTGTGGAGTTATTTTTTATTACAAAAGGGTTTTGATTGTGGCAAGCATTTTTTTCTGCATCTATTGAGATGATAATGTGGATTTGTCCTTTATTCTGCTGATACAGTGTATTACATTAATTGATTTTCAGATATTGAACCAGCCTTGTGTTCCTGAGGTACATCCTACTTAGTCACAGTGTATATTCCCCACTACACATTGTTGGATGTGGTTTCCTACTTTTTTGTTGAGGGTTTTTATATTTTATTCATACTCATATTATTCAATAGGTTTCTATCTTGTGAAATCCTTGTCTGGCATTGGTATCAGAGTGATAATGGCTTTATGGAATGAGTTGGGAAATGTTCTCTCTTTTTCTTAACCGTGAGAGAATTTGTGAAAAATTTACATTAATTCTTCTTAAACTACTGTATTTTGCCATGTATAATGTGCTCCTGTGTATAGTGCGCACCCACATGTTTGGCCCAAACTTTCAGGAACAAAACCTTTTGTTTTAATCTTTTAACTCATTTATTTATTTAAACTTAAAAGCAAAACCAATGATCATATTCCAGGGTATTATTTTGCATACAGAGATCTTTATCGCTTTCTAGAGTTACACTTTTAATGCAGAAGCATAAATAAAAGAATTAAAAACATTTATATAGATACAGAATTAGTACTACCCATGTATAATGCACGTCTTTATTTTTCCCTCAAAAATTTGGGCAAAAAATTTCACATTGTACATGGCAAAATATGTTATTTGGTATAATTCATCATTGAAATCATCTGAACCTGAGCTTTTCTTAATGGGAAATTTTAAAATTACTAATTTTCTCTGCTTATTATATGTCTAACCAGATTTTCTATTTCTTTAGGTTTCTTTCAGTAGTTTTTGTCATTAAAATATATATTTAAAATATATTTGTGGAGATTAAAGCAAACATAGTAAATTATATTATTGTATTCATTACATATGACAATAGTATGGAACAATGAAATATTAAGAAATGAAAGTATATTGTTGTAATGTTCTAACATTATAAATAAGTATCATTTTGAAGGTAGACTGTGATGTTACTGATGCATACTATCAATCATAGAATAACAATATTTATTTATTCATTCATTCATTCATTCATTCATTCATTTATTTCCACCCACCCCCTGGCCCCTCCACAATCACCGTACTGTTGTCCCTGCCAATGAGTCTTTTTTCTTTTTTCGCTCAATCCCTCCATCACCCAACCCTGGGGCTCCAAACCGTTATCTGCTCTCTATCTATGAGTCTGTCTGTGTTTTGTTATTTCAGTTTGTTCATTGTACGAGTGAAATCATATGATACCTGTCTTTCTCTGACGGGCTTATTTCACTTAGCTTAATATTCTCTAGATACACCCATGCTGTCACAATATCAGAAAGAAAATTAAACACAAAAATCATTAATTAATTAATTAAAGAGAAGGCATAAAAGAAGAAAAATAAACTAGGTATAAGTTAGATAAATAAAAAACAAACAGTGTTCTCATAGATTTAAGCCCATATAGAAAAATACATTAACTGTAAACGTAAACTACTCATAATAAAAGGTAGGGGGTTTTAGACTTGAAAAAGGCCAGACCAAATATAGGCTATCTATAGTAAACTCACTTTATGCAAAAGAATAAAGTATGTTAGAAAAATATACCTTTTTTAAAAGGATGAAAAGGATATAGTATAATAGCAATAAATCAAAATATCTGAAGGGCTTATGTTAATTTGACACAAAATAGATTTTAAGCAAAGTTCATTAGTATGAAAAGGGGCATTTCATATCTATATAGGAATAAATTTCTCAAGAAAACACAGTTCCAAGAAAATGCAGACAACTGTAATTGAACAACAATAATTTAAAAAATAAAAATAAATAAAAATAAAATTTAAAAAACCTAAAAAAAGGAAAACACAGTACCATTCTAAGTGTGTATGTACTAAATAACAAAGCTTCAAAATACATGAAGCATAAATTCATATAGCCCAGAGAAGTAGACAAGCTCATACGTAGAGCTACATATTTCAATATCTACTCCCAGTTATTCATAAGACAATCAGCAAGATGGACTTTTACAATTATAACAGCAATAATGACTCAAACATCTATCGAATAACTTAAATAATTCACATTTATAACAACTTCAGTCAGTAATTGCAGAATATACATTTTTTCAAAAACATTTTACAAGACAGACCATATTGTGAGCTAAAACCCAAGTCTCAGTGAGTGTGAAGTGATTATAGACATAAAGAGTATATTTTCTGATCAAAATGGAAGTAACTTAGAATACAAAATGGCATTTAGAATTTACTCAAATATTTAGAAATTTAACAATACAATTCTGATATCCATGACTGAAGGATTAAATCGCAAGGAAATTAGAAAATATTTTAAATTAAATGAAAACACTATTCACATGCATAGGGAAAAACTAAAGCACTGTTTAGAAAAATGTATAATTTCAGTGCTTATGTCAGAAAAGTGGCAAGGTATAAAGTTTAGAAACTAAAAACAAAGATCAATTCAACTCAAAACAAATAAAGAGAAAAATAATAAAAATAAGATTATAGTCAGTGAAATAAATAAAACAACAGAGACAATCAATGTGAGAGGTTAGTTTTTGGTAAGGCCAATGGAACTGACCGACCTTTAACTAAACTGAGTGAGACTAACGGCAGGGCACACATTAATACGGAAATACTACAAATAATTTTTATAAATATATTTGACAGTTTATATGAAATTGACAAACACCTTGCAAGGCACATATTACAATGTATTAAGCAGACTCAAGAAGTAATGCAGAGCCTAAATAGCCTTATATTAATTTTTAAAATGAGTTGATAAATGAAAATTTGTCCTCAAATAAAATGCTAGGGCAAGATAGCTTTACTGGTGAATTATCTCAAACATTCAAGTTAGAAATTGTACCAATTGTACACAAACTCTTGCAGAAAATAGAAAGGCAAGAATGCTTCCAGTTCACTTTACTGAGCCAGTCTTACTCTGTACCAAAACTAGGAGAAATATTACAAAAAAGGAAACCACAGAAAAATAACCCTAATTAACCTAGATGCAGAAATCCCATGTAACCTCTTGACTGACAATGCCAAGTTTTGATGAGAATAGAGCGCAAAGAACTCGGATACATTGGGTGGAAACATAAAGTTAAATAATTCTGGAAGACGATTGGGCAGTATTTTATAAGGTTAAACATGCATTTACCATATGAGCCAACCATTCTACTCTTAGGTATTTACTTGGTAATAAAATATTATTCAGTAATAAATAGGAATGTGCTACCAATATAAGCAAAAACACGAATTTCACAAACCTTTTGTTGAGTGAAAGAATATAGACAGAAATGATTACATACTAAATTATCATTTTATATGAATAAAAAGAGAACACAAATATAACATATAGTGACAGAAAACAGATCACTGATTGTTACAATTGAGGGTAAAGTAATTGTCCTGGAAAGAAAATAAGAGAAACATTAGGGTGATATAAATATGCACATCTTTATTGTTGTAATAGTTATGTGGTGCATTCATTTAAGTGTGTAATAGTAACATTGTTGCATCTTGAGGACCATGTTTGTTTAATAGTTGTGGTTTATATTACATATAGATTGACATAACTACTCTATTCTTTCTATGTTCCAATGAATTTTTAGTCCTAATTCAGAACAAATACCATACTTTATTGCGTAATAAATGAATATCAATGTATTAAAGAAGCGTGTGAATAATTGACACTCTCCTCACTTTCCCTTATAGAAAAGCAGTGGTTACAACCTCACTTACTTCCTGCTCTCCTTGCGAAGATGGTCATTGTTCTGACGAGCTGATTGACTGGTTTTGTTTTTTTTTCCAAGATGCACTTTCATCCCCCATGATATCTTTACCAGTGACCTCAGCAATGGCTTTCCTTATTGAGAGCAGCCCGTTTTTCCTCAAATACCATTCCCTACAACAGTAGTTTTATGAGATGCTAGTAGAAGTTATATAATAAAAACTTCCAACATCAAATAAGCTTATTAAACAAGGCAACGTTGATCTCCACTAAATTTCTCAGAGACTTTAATGTGTTATAATGCATTATGGTCATCCAAAATATGGTATGGTTCTTACATTCGCCACACTTATTTGACCACGATTCTCTGTTTATTGTAAGCCAACTCAGTAAGTTACTGTTTTGTAGAACAAATATGGGAAATGATGGATGATGCCACACATTTAATTCTTACACTATGCAAACTTTTAAGAGATCAATAACAGGACACATTCTATATCTTTGAATAGCTTACAATTTCTTGAAGGCAGGAATCTGACTCATATACCTGGATATCTTCATCTGTCTATATAGAAGAATCTATATAGGTACTGTATATCCTCATCTGTCTATATAAAAAAATCTGTACACAAGGTGCTTCATGAACTGTTGTTTGATGGGAAACGGGTGTGGCTATCACAAATTTTGGTTTTAGGTATTGGTCTTTCAGTCATTAGTTACCTTGAGTGAAGACAGGTGCATGCTAATATCTCTAGCTGCATAGCAGTGAATAAGATCATATCCCTGCCCTCATGGAATCATTGTTCTGGTGAGTGAGTAAATAGGCTATGAGTAAACCAACAGGAAAATATCAGAGTTTTGTGAGGGCCGTCAAGGAAACAAACACGATGGCATGAGACAGTAGCTGAGGAGGAGAGGCTGACTTGAAAAGAGAATTCAGAGTGTAAGTCTTGAGACGCTGAGCTAGAAAAGACCCAGCATACTCAAAGAACAATAGGGAGTGTCTTTGGCTGCGCAGGTAAGACATCGTGGTCCCTGGTTCAAGATTTTGGAATTTATATTAAGTTCAATAGTAAGTCACTGAACATTTAAAGTGGATAAGTTATAGGGTTAAAAGTAAAATTTCCAGGTCTACTGAGTTTTGGTTCAAAAGTCTTTTTCTCTTTATTAAAGGTTATAAAAAATGTATTTTATTAAGAAAATGCTTCATTTCAAAACGGTCACCCTGAAGCCATGTAGGATAAAATCTTTCACCAACTTTGTAAACTTAAATCCTTCAGTATCTGGAATGCTTATACACACTTAAGACATTTCAAATTCAAAAGAAATTGCTGTTTCTTTTTTCACTTCCTATATAACTTGGCAAACATAAATAAGGTAATTTGGATGGATGAGCTGGCATAGATTTCACTAAACATGTTAGTTTAACAGCAGTGTAAAATAATACACTGCAATTTATCTTGAAGAGCTCAAACTCTGTCTGGAAATCATTTTAAGGACTTGATTATTAGCCATGATTTTGAAAAATGTTTAAGAAAAAAAATTATGCATTCTTGATAAGACTTCAAACCTTAATTGGGTTTTTAAATATATGATTTAAAAATTCAAAACTTGGTAGCCCTGGCTGGTGTAGCTCAGTGGATTGAGCGCGGGCTGGGATCCAAGCAGTCCCGGTTCGATTCCCAGTCAGGGCACATGCCTGGGTTGCAGGCCAGGTCCCCAGTGAGGGCCATGTGAGAGTCAACCACACACTGATGTTTCTCTCCCTCTCTGTCTCCCTCCCTTCCCCTCTCTCTAAAAAATAAATTTAAAAAAATTCAAAACTTGGCTATAACTATAATTTGTATCTCAAAAGTATCTTTTTCATATAATTCTACTATTCAAAGGATGTATATATACCCAAAGAGATAGTCTTGAGTTATTTATAAAATTAAACGTCACCTTTCAAACTCTGTGGACCAATTTACAGCTCTCATTTTTTAAGGAAAATACACTTTTAGAATCTGTCCAAGTATACACTAAAACAGCTAAATGTTATTTTATTATAATCAGTGACACAAATTTCAAACTGAAGCCCAGAAATGTTTTCCCTCAAAGATGCTTTATTATACTTCCTCGGGTTTTCCAGTAACCACACCTTTGGCCAATAAGAGCAGGATTAAATATTTCATGGTGAGAAGCTACTTTCTCAAAAACATATGTCAGTAACCTCCATGCATGCCCCACCCCCCATTGCCCCAGAGCATCTGTTAAAGGTGTGTTAGAGTCCCTGATTTCATCTCTCTTCAGGTTCTAACTTTTTGACTTTCAAACATCTTTCAAAGTCAATGATTCTGCTCCTTAGGTTGAGATATCCATATTTAACAAAACGCCCATGTGACTAAACAATGCACATCTTCATATATGTTGATACAGTGACATTTTACCAGGAAACATGTTCTTGCCCAAGAAATATGTTCCTAAGAAAAATTATTTGAATACATAGTCATAAAAATATCCACCCTAAAATTCCAGTAGCTCTTTAAATGATTGATATTTAAAATATAATGGGCTATTTGTGCAGTAATCATATAATGTGGAGTATGTCTGGGTTGTTGGCACTTCTCTTCTCTGACTCAGTTCCTACTCTTCTTTAATACCTTAGGTGTTATTGTTGCCTTTGAAAAGCCCTCTCCGTCCCATTAGGCTGGCTTCCGTGCCATTCACTTGGGTTCCCCTACTATACTATACACACCTTTAACTACTGTGCTGCTACAGTTACACACCGTCTCTCTCAGCAGCCCAGGAGCATCTTGAGGGCAGAGACCTTTAATTTTTGTATCAAAGCACTCCTCATTTCCAATCCTGGTGCCTGGCATGTGTGAGGAATCTGAAAATGTCCCTTGCGTGAAGAAAATGAATGGTAACACAATTAAGTGACAGGATGTTGAGGAAGTTAAGTAAATTTTCTATCTGGTGAAATACCAAATGGCTATTACAAGCCTGCAATAAATAAATTCTCTAAGTGAAAAATGAGATTTAAACAATCATTTGTTGCATGCTTTTTAAAAAGAGACAAAAAACCCCTCAAACCTTTAGATTTTCCTTTTAAGTTTTGCTCATTAATAATATTACGCATTTCATACATTCACTATATCTGTTCAATTCCCTCAGTGAGTCAAGTCTTACTTCTAGCACAGCATTATGGATCCCTTTCATCTAGTCCTAGATAAAATGCAAGAAATCTATTTAGTTCATGGAGAGAAGTGCGGCTGCCTTTGGAGCTTCTACATGCTTAATGAACTGTGCGTTCCCTTTACAGACTAATCCAAACCAACCAGAGTTAGGGTCATTATGAGGCTTACAAGGGTGCTCAGACATGAAATGTTCGCCAATAATCTAACTGGGATTCATAATTGACAACATCTCAGTTTATGGGACAGCAAGATGGTATTCATCAAAGTACACTGTAAGACTTTGTATTGACTGCAAGGAGAAACCAACCACGTCTTCCTGGGCGGCCACAGTTTAGTCTAGCTGTCAATTTGGCAGTTCCTGGGTTGCAAACTGTGGACACTATTGCTTAACATTCATGTCTGGTTCACATCCCAGCAGTGGCAGTTCAACATCTACAATCCTGTTTCCTAACTGCAGCCCAGCCCAGCTGGAGAGCCGACTTCCAACACAATTGCAGTTAGCTCCGACAAGGGGTCTGCTAGTCAAATGCCAAATTCTCCGTGGTACTTGGAGGCTGCTTCGTGAAGCATTAATAAATGCAGTGAGAAAACCAATGGACAGGAACTAAACATTCTCTTGAAAGTTAAATATATAATTTAAAAATCCTATTCCTCTGAATTGCTATAATAATTACTGTCTGGAATATTCATGTTGACATTTAATACGTTAAACTTTCAAATTGGCATAGAGAAAAGATTGACGAGACGTCAACGTGGAGCCTGGCTCTGCCAAAGCCACGAGGTCTGTGACCTTGGGACAATCACTTGACTTCTTGGAGCCCTAAGCCCCTTATCTATAAAATAAATGTAATGCCAGCTACAGCATTGTTGTGAATATTAACTGAAACAATGTATGCAAAGAAACTAATATTATACAGAATATTACAGAACAGAACAGAATATTATAGGTACTCAACACGTTAGACGATATTAGTGTAAGTATAGCAAAGAGAGAAATTGAAATGATCAAAATAATAATAAGTTAGCATCAGAAAGAGAGATCTTTGAATTTAAGCTATTTGAAGTAAAACAACTGTGAGTGGTAGGAAAATCCAGAGTACTCAGGCTTATAGATGGCTAAACCTGACTGGAGTTGGGGAAATAAAGAATTCTTACGCAGGTAGTTAAAAGACTCAGGACAATACTAAAGTCAGACAAGATTGACTAAATTCTTACCATGTGGAAGGTACTGGGAGAAAAAGATAAAGTATTCCCATTGCCCTCAAGGAGTTCACACTGTGTGGGAAGATGAACAAGTATGTAAATATGGAAAAAAAAAACATGTAGAAGGAGATGATCAAGTATTAGAAAAAGAACTGGAACCAGAAAAGTGTAAGTTGTCAAAATCTGAAAGAAGAAATTTTCAAGAGGAAAGTCAAGAGCAAACTGGGTCAATTGCTGAAGTGTAGAGTCAACAGAAAGGGTTAGCACTTGAGTGCGTTCCTTATGCTAAGTGTAGTTTCAGGCACTTCTCATGCATTTGTTCAATACATCACTCAAGTGAGAGAAGGACAAGTATTTATTTTTTGCATGGTAGCAGGAACAATGAGATGAATTTGGGAGGGATAATAGCTCTGATCTACACTTGGAAATATGTAACAAATAATAATGCTTATTATTATTATAGATAATTATTAAAATTATGGATAATATGTATATGCCCTAGGCACTATTATACAAGCTTTACATATATTCATTAATTTAATCTTCACAACAACTCAATAAGGTAGGTATAATTTTAATCTCCATTTTATAGATAAAGACAGAAACATACTCAAGTTCTCAAAGCTAAAAAGTGACAGAATTGCGGTGTGTGGAAAAATATGGCTTCAAACTCAGGTGGCTGAATTCAGAACCTGTTACCTAACTCTTACACTGTATTGGAGGAAGAGACCCAGGGCTCTCTCTTCCATGATGGCTTCAGAGATGGGCTTCTAATGAAGACATTTTATCAAGGCTGTCATACCCAGCTGATGAAGGCTTCAGAAAGTAATTGATAAGGAGAAAGAATTAAAGTTGGATGACGATAATGAATAAAGGGGACAGAAAAGCTAAAGGGGAAATGAGGCTTTTCTTCCTGGGAAATGTGAAAATGGCATGAAGGAAACATGTGAGCATGTATAGGAACTGATTCCTAAATCTCAGCAAGCAAGCAAGGAGAGCCTACAAGGTGAGGCCTTCGGAAGGTTGACCTGGACGGGGTGTTTGTGGTGTGAGCATAGGATTTGGTGTCATCGATAAGTCGGAGTTCCAGTCCTGACTCTTTCAAGAAACAGCTTTGTGACCCTGCAGCAGGAATGGACTCTTTTTGCTCTAGCTTTCTAACCCTCTACTGTGAGTCCGACAACTTACTAAGCTCTTTATGTGCATTATCTTATTTAATCTTCATTCACAACCTTATGACATATGTATGGCTATTATGCCCAAATCAAAAATGAGGAAATACCAATTACTTAGATAACCACTCATTATCACAGAATGAGGGAGCTGGGACTCCACCCAGATCTATCTGACCCCATAGTCGTGTATACCTTTAGGTTGTATAGCTTCTCTAATAACCTAATGTAACCAATGAGAAAAAAATAGTTTTGAGAATGTTGCACCCAATCCATAATGATGGTGCATAAATAAGGGAAAGCAGGAGGTTGGGAACAATGGCAGCAGTGGTAACTGGAGACCACTTATTTGAAATCCAGTGTGTGTGCAGCACCTACTCCAGGGACCCAGTGGAGTGCTGGCTAGGGAAACCTGTTTGTTCCCCGTGTTGGGAGCAATTTGAGCAATAGTGCTCACTGAGTGGGTGCCTGAGGTCAGGAATGTAAAGAAGTAATTTGGGGGGCATTCTATGACATCAGGTGATTTCAAAACTGAGAAAACCAGTGAAAATAAATCATCATTAATTAGATCTCCCTAGATGTGGAAATTATTTCATGAGAACTTTCCTTTGAATGGTGCGGGAGGGATGCTGGAGTTCTGGTTTACAACTTGGGATATGAGACTTTTCAAGGAAATCGAATTTCAAGATACACATTTGCTTGATCTTTTGTTTTAATTTTTGGTTTGGAAAATGTTAACGTATAAAAAGTTTAAATTATTCCCAAAGTGTTTCTGCAGATTAATACCTGCCATCAATTATTTCAATGTATACAGACATTTTAAGACATGCCAATATTGAAAAGAGGCACAGTTGGACATTCTATTACAGCAATGGCAGATGTGAGGCCTTGATGTATTTGCAAAAGGTATAACAGGTTCGTGAAGACCATTTGACCTTAATTTTCCAGTATGTCATTTATTCAGCTTCAGAGGATCTCTGTAATTATCAAAGGATTCTGGCAAACATTTCTTTAGGTCAAATATCACAAAAATAGGAAACACAGGACATTTTCTGGATCTGGACTAATCAAGGCCTTACTGAGAAAGCCCATTATACATGCAGTGCGCCTGCATCTGAAAGATTTTGTCAAATTTGAAATCATATGAGTGACCTTTTAGATTTCTAAATTATTTCATAACTCTAAGGTCAGGACAGGATTATTAGTTTGTTTCCCACAGGATACACAGCGGTGATGTGATTTTGTAGAAATCAAGAAAGGATTTGAATTTAGTTTTGTATTGCATCTGGTTTTCAGTCTATGTCTGTTAGGTCAGGCTGTCTGAAGATTTAAGTTTGCATAAAAATTAAGTGTCATGAGTTGTGCAATAACCCTTGGATCCTAACAATTTTAAATGCTAGAATTTGTTTTAAAGAAATCATCATGAATGGGAGGCAAAGACTTACCTATTAGAATATTTATTGTAATTTTCTTCAACACAAAATGTGCAAATTTAAGTATCCACCTTCAGAAGATTGAAATAGTACAATTATAAAAAGAATGGTATGTTATGCATTATAGAGTCAGCTTAAAAAATCTAGGGTTCCAGAGTTTTAATACCTGGGTTCAAATCCTGGTTCTGCTACTTCCATGCTATGAAATCTTGGGCCAGTTAGTTAAGCGCCACTGTGTTTCATGTCTTTTGTGAGATGGGGATGATAACAGTGCCTGCTGTATACAATTGCTGTGAATTTAAATGAGATAATGCATATAAATTTACTTTCAGTGATGCCTGACACAAGATAATTCTAAATAAATATTATAGTGCAGTCATTAAAAAAATATAGTAGAGGGGCAGTTCCGGTGGAGAGATGAACAACTACAGGGACTGGAGGTTAGGTGCTGCCAGTCGCTGGTCTCCGTGGTCACGAGGTGATGTTCATGGCCAAACGTGATGCGAGCAACGCAGTCCAGGGACAGGAGTTTTGAAAAGCTGGCAGTGTGGAATGAATGGTGAGACAGTGCTAATTCCTGAACCCATTGCAACTGAGAGATCATGGACGTCTGCCCTCAGAGGGTTCCCCACACATAGGATGGACAAGTTGGTGTTGTTGGCCATGCAGTGCAACTTGCCTGAGGACAGGGAAAAATAGCTCCAGCACTTTCGTGACATCATTTCCACTTAGGATTGTCTTCAGAAAGATTGCATTTCTGTCTGATAGTGCTGTAATAAATAGTATGAAATCTTGGAAATCAGGGACTTCCGCCAAGATGGCGGCGTAGGTGGACGCACTGCACCGCCGCTCACAACCAGAGAGTTTAAACAACGAACTCAATAGCGAAAAATAAACAACCAGAACGGACAGAATCAAACTGAAGGGAAGTCCGACACCCAGGAAGTTGGGGAGGACGTACATCCAGGCCAGTAAGCGGGGCAGAACCGAGTGGAGGAGCGGAGTGAGAGGCAGTTTGCCCGGAGGAACTCACTCCTCGAGTGCCTAACCAAAGCACGACCCCGAGCAACGGGTGAACCTCGCAGGCTGGCGGCGTAACCGGAGAGGCCAGTGGGAACCAGCAGGGCCGAGACTGGCGGAAAAGGCAGTGGGGAACTGGGGAGCAGAGGGTGATAGGGAGTGGTGGTGAACGGCAGACGCCATTGCTCCCTCCCAGGCCCCGCCCCCAGAGGAAACATCACAAAAAAGCGACTCAGGTTACCAGGCACCGACAAACACCTAAGACTCCGACAGGTGCGCCGAGATAAAAAAAATAATGAAAATGGCCAAAATGAAAGATCAGAACAAATTACAACTAATGGACGAAGAGATAGCCAAATTAACAGATGCCCAGTTTAAAACACTGGTAATCAGGATGCTCACAAAACTCGAAGAAAGGTGGACGCAAATAATTGAACAAATGAAGAATACAATAAAGATAATGGAGGAAGATTTACAGGGAACCAATAGGGAAAAAAAGGAAGCTGGGATGCAAACCAATGGGGTGGACCAGAAGGAAGAAATAAGAATTCAAAAAAATGAGGAGGGACTCAGGAACCTCAGAGACATTTGTAAACGACCCAACATCCGGATCATAGGGCTGCCAGAAGGACAAGAGGAACACCAAGAAATTGAACGTATTTTTGAACAGATAATGAATGAGAACTTCCCAAATCTGGCAAAGGAAATAG